>RJWJ010015971.1:6817-35508 GCA_004363605.1 Indri indri
GCTAGATCTGTGAAGGCCTTGAAGGCCAAGCGAAGGACTTGGAGAGCAGAGGGAAGCATGGACCAGTTTGGAGCAGGGGAGTAACATGGTCTGATGTGCACTTTGGAAAGACCATCCTAGCTACTGTGTGGATTAAGGGAGGACACAGGCAGATGCAGACAGAGCTGACCAGTCAGGCAGCTGCTCTGGCAAAGACTTGGTCTGCCCGCTTGCTGAGCCTTGGTCTCCCCATCTAGAATATGGGTGTAACAGTAGCCCTGCCTGCCTCACCAGACTAGGGGTGGCACCCAATTAGGCAAGAGGTATGCAAGACAGGGAGAGAGTCACACTTGCTGAACCCTGACATCAGACTTAACACTAGGCATCTTAGGATTATTTCCTTTCGTGCATGCAAAACTCTGTGGGGATCAGTATTATCACCAACAAAGAGCTAGTCTTCTGGGGTCACACAGCTGGTCAGTGGTGAAGGGCCCCCTTTGTGGGAGAGGAGAGGGCTGCAGAAAGCAAGGATGTTATGCTGGGCCCTGAGGAGTGAGTGTAACCCATGTCCCGAGGGACATGCTGGGTGCTTGAGGGCCCCCAGGAAAAATGTCACCAAGCCCCAGACTTGATGGGGCATCAGATAGGCTGATATAGCCATTTTGTCATCAGAGGTGTTTTGACAAGGCCTGCAAAACAAACTTAAAAACCAATCTGTATGCAGACTTCCGTATCCCGTCCCTGGCTCCATCATTAGCAAGCACAGGTGGATAAGGCTGCAGAGTCAGCTGCGCTCATTCCTAGGAACAAAAAATTCTGATGTGTAGAAATGGACATGTTGGGAAATTTCCCACGTCAAAGACACCTCATGAAAATGTTCTGCTTTAGTGCCTGGCTCTGTGCAAGGTCCTGATGGGTACAGGAGCATCGGAGACAGCATGGCGGGCCCAGGTGCAGACTTGCACACAGCAGAGTGAAAAGGCCATTGGGGAGGGAGGGACAGTCAGGGCAGCTTCTCAGGAAGTACCGCGTCGCCAGCAAGGAGTTGGCCAGGCACAGGAGGGCCAAGCAAGCTGAGAGGACGGTGGTCGGGCCGAGAGGAGAGTCCGGTTGATTCAAAGACTGCAAATAGCTCTGTGTGCAAGGAGTGCCATGTGGGGAAGGCCGGATCCAGAAGGATATTGGACGTCCAGATTGGACTTGAAGTTGAGGCAGGCGGGAGGCCCTGAGGTGTTTTAAGAAACTGGATCAACCCATTTTTAAGGATAAGGAGACAGAGGCTCAGCAAGAGGGTGCTTGGCCCAGAGAGCCTCCCACAGGAAGAGACCAGCCTGGCTGGGCTCCCTATAAAGATCTGACAACTGATTTACTGTTGAATTGTTCACAGCAACAAAGAGGGCGGCCTTCCTGCAGGCGGGGGGTGGGGGACTGGAATTCACCGGAGCAATGGAAGAGTCGGGGGAGCAGCTGGATGGAAGAGGGAGGGTCTTGTGGTGAAACAGATCCCCGCAAAAGTAAAGGACAAGCTGGCATGGCCCCTCCAGGCCTCTGGACACTGGACCCAGTGTTCTTTCCCCAACCTCTCACCCAGTGTCCCCGCTCTCCACCGAGTCCAGGAGCTGGCCTGCTGCGGGGCACAGCAGTGAGGAGCTCAGACATATTCCCTGCCCCGCCGTGGTTGAGGGAACTTCAGGGTGCAGATACG
Source organism: Indri indri (assembly GCA_004363605.1). Classification (NCBI taxonomy): domain Eukaryota; kingdom Metazoa; phylum Chordata; class Mammalia; order Primates; family Indriidae; genus Indri; species Indri indri. Next base: position 8,502 of record RJWJ010015971.1, read on the forward strand.
GAATCACTATTGTTATCAAGGAGAGGTACACGGCACGTTTGACTCTGCTGTGTCCCGACTTCCCTGAGATTGCCACTGAAGTCGAGGCCTGAAGATGGAGGGAGAATTAGGTAGGTGAGGGTTGATGACACAGGCAGAGACAAGCACAGGCCTGGCATGGGACGTGTGTGAGCCTGAAAGACGGTGTTGTGGGTGGCACCCAGCTGGTACAGGGTGGTGCTGGTGAGTGCAGCTGAGAGCGCGGTGGGAGAGGCGGGCAGGGCCGGGTCTTGCAGGGCCTGTGAGTGGAGGGAAGCTGCTGGCGGCTCAAGAGCAGGGATTCGCCTTTTGGAAACATGAACCTGGGCCAGTGCTGAGAACTGTCTGGAAGGGGCAGGACTGTGTCAGGGACACGGAGCGGTCCTGGCTAGAGACAGTGGTATCTGTGGGAATGGAGACAAGTGGGCACTGTGAGGAGCTGGGCTCGGCAGGGCTTGACTGGGTGCGGGAGCAAGATTCCCGGCTGTGGGGAGAGCAGCCGCTCCGATGGAGCAGCCATTTATCAGTATGGGTAAGTAGGAGGAGAAACAGTTTGTGGGACTGTTTGAGGGGGCAGAACATGATTTTTTTGAAGTCCTAGGCCTGGGGTATGAAGAATGTGGGCTTTGGAGTGAGAGAGTTGGGTTCTATCCTAGTTCTACCACCCACTAGGGGTGTGATCATAGGTGGGACACTTCTGAGTCTCAGTTTGCTCATCAGGGAGATGGGGGTGATAATGCCTCCCTCATAGGGTTGCAGGGAGGATACGATTAGATAATATAAGCAAAGTGCCTAGCAGGACGTCTGGCACATAGTAAGTGCTCAATAAATGTGGGTTCCTTTTCCTTGTTGGGGGATGGGGGCCACAAGGGAGGAGGGAGCCGTGGGGGAGGGGGTCAGCAGGCCTGCCCCTTCCCCTGCTCTCGGCTGGGCTCAGGCTCAGGTGAGAGCCCTGTGCCTGATGGGGCCAGTTCAGGGGCTGTGAGGAACCCCAGGCCTGTGGGACCCGTGCCGGCTGCCAACAGCACCCCTCTCTCACCCCCAGGGAAGCGCTGCGAAGGCAGCTGCTGCCTGCAGAACAGGACGAGGACGCCGAGGGTGTGTGCAAGCCTCTGTCCTGTGGCTGGGAGATCACGGACACCCTGTGCGTGGGCCCTGTCTTCACCCCAGCGAGCATCATGTGAGCGGCCCTGTCCCCCCATGGAGAACCGCAGCGGGGCTGCAGAGATGCCTCTGGGAGAGGTGGGGAAGACGGCAGGCAAGGGCACCCTCTGGCCAGGACTCTGGTGCCCGCTCTGCTGCTCCCACGCTCCACCTGTAGTGTTTCTGCCCCGTAAATAGGACCAGTCTTACTCTCGCTGTAGTTCAAGTATGCAACATAAATCCTGTCCCTTCCAGCCGTGTCTGCCTCCTCTGCAGCGCAAGGGGCCTGGCCAGCCAGGTGTGGGGGTGTTCTTGGGGTCTCCCTCTGTCTCCTTCCCACCTTTGTAAATACATAAATAAATATTTAGGTTTTTTAATACTCCAGCGGAATCCAGCAGTTCCATTCACAAAGCAGCCTGGGCTAGGCCTGGGGCGAGGCTTCCCCATGCTGCACGGATGAGCCCACCGCCCTCCACCTCAGTCCTGACCGTGCTCCCAGGTCCAGCTGCAGTGCAGGCCTCCTCTGCCGGCACCCACCTTCTCAGACCCGTCTCTCCTCCTCATGGGCCCCTAGGCCTGGCACCACAAGGAAAGGGGAGCTGTCGGGGTTGAGGTGGGCAGTCAGAGTTGCCTCCCTTCACGCAGCTCATGACTGGTGACTGGCCTCTGTGTGAACGCCACACCCAGCCTAAGGCCTGGCCCAAAGGAGGGGCAACTGAATACTTGATACAGGTGTGGAAATTCATGCCACAGATAAAGAGCCAAAAGATGGGTGTCCGGGAGGTTTTGAGTAGGCCCTGCACCCTTGCTGTCCTTGCAGGTTGGCCAGGCAGTAAGAGTAACATGAACATGTGGTCATCTGTTCTGCTTATATGGGCAGTAACCATTAGAACAGGGTTGGCCACAGAGTACTGCTGTGTCCAGGGCTGACAGCCCTGACATCCCCTCAGATGGCAGTGCTTATCAGGACAAAGGCTCCTTCACATTGCCAGGGTCCCCAGCTATGCACCTGTGGTGTGTGAGCTGCTGAGCAAAGGAGTTCAGATTTCAGAGTTCCCCCAGCTTCTGCAGGGGACCCTAAAGATTTTTCTTCTGCAATTAAGAAATTTGAGATACAATTCACAAAGTATAAAATTCACACTTTTAAAGTATAGAAGTCAATGGCCTTTAGTATATTCATAGAGTTGTGCAACCATCAATTCCAGAACATATTCACCACCCCAGAAAGAAACCCTATACCTGTTGGCAGTCACTCTCCATTTTGCCTTCCCCCCAGCCCCTGGCAACACTAATCTATTTTCCGTCTCTATGGATGTGCTTATTCCAGATATTTCATTGCGATGGCTTTTATATCTTCACTTGGGCTTCTCTCTGGGCCAGCCTGGACATCCTGCTTCGGTATCTCAGCCAAGCCTGGGACCTGCTCGTGCCTTTGAGGTCATCCAATGAGCAATGTGGCATGTGTTTAGAGTGAACTTGGTGCGTGCCCAAAGCTGGGGTGTCCCCCTTTTCGAGGCTGGGCCTAGTTTCTGACACTTTGACAATAAATAGGCGGAAAGCTCAAGACATCGAGCCTCAGAGCAATGAGAAAGGGTTGCTCTACTGCCCCTCCGTGATCCACCAAAGCCATGTTTTACAGCTCCCTATCGACTCTTTCTGAGATTGCTTCCATTTCACATCTCCAAGCAGATCTGGACTCGCTCATACTTTTTTTGAGGAGGGGGGACAAACAGTCTTTTCTGATGGAGCCGGGCATCTGCTGCCAAAGGTGTGGGAGCCCTGGGGAGACACAGCCGGCTACACCGAGACCCAGGTGTAACTCATTCCCTCATCTGAGGCAGGTTCACTGGGGGTGGGTGGGGACTCCGATTTTTACTGCCTTTGAAGTGACGGTAGCTGGCCTGGAGTCTGAACAAATTTCTCGCTGGAGCCTCTCTAGAGTTTCATGTTCCATTTGTGGTGAGAATATGAAACTTCACAGAAAGATGTACACAGAACTTGATGTGACTTACCTGAGAATAATAGTTAACAGTCTTCTCTTTTCAGTTTTCGTTTTTGTTTCTTATTTCCCTCTTTTTCTAAAGAGAAAGAAAAAAAAGCATCAAATGTGGAGAATGTTAAGGAGCTTTAGGTCTTTACAGGGGACTCTACCCTGGCTGCACAGGTACAGCCTCCTCTGAGCTCCTCTCCAAGCAACGCACTGGCACCGGCCCCTCCTGCCTTGCTGGCCTCTCACAGACCCATCCTGCCCTGGAACCTCACCTGAGGGACATCCTCCTCCCCACCTCCAGCCCCCAACACACCTGTACCTCCTGAAGCTCCCCCTGTGTGCTCATGCACTTTTTCTCTCTTTCACTCCTTCCTGGAGGTTAACAAGCCTGCCACTGCCCCAGACCGAGTGTCCAGCCTCTCCCACTCAGGGCCAGCCCCCCGTCTTCCCCCTTCCCCTCCACAGTGCACCCTCCACTCAACAGCCACATGCTGTCACTCTTGTGATTCCACTGCACCAAGAATGAAACTGAAAGTCCTCACCCAACTCCCTCTCTGATTCCCACTCCTCCCTCTCACTCAGCGTGGATGCCGGCCACACTGGCCTCCTCTCTGTTCCTCAAACACTCCACTGCTGGGCCTGCATTTACCATCCCCTTGCTCTAGAACAATCTTCCTGGGTTATCTGTGGGGCTCACTCACTTCATTTAGGTTCTGCTCAAATGTTTTCTTTTGGCCTGGTGCGGTGGCTCACGCCTGTAATCCTAGTGCTCTGGGAGACCGAGGCAGGAGGATCGCTTGAGGTCAGGAGTTCGAGACCGGCCTGAGCAAGAGACCCCTGTCTCTACTAAAAATAGAAAAGTCAGCAAGGTGTTGTGGCATGTACCTATAGTCCCAGCTAAGCGGGAGGCTAAGGTAGGAGGATCGCTTGAGCCCAGGAGTTTGAGGTTGCAGTGAGCTATGATGACACCACTGCACTCTAGTTGGGGCAGTAGAGGGAGACTCTGTCTCCAGGGGAAAAAAAAAAAAGTTTTCTTTAGGTGAAGCCTTCCCAGATCATCCTTCAGCAAATAGCACTTCCCAGTCTCTCACTTTTCCCTTATTTTCTTTTTCTTTATAGCACCAATCACCACTCAACATACTCCATAATGTGTTTGTCTGTGTATCACCTGTCAGCCCTTCTAGAATGTGAGCTCTTTGGCAGCAGGAACCTTTGGCAGCAGGAACGTTACTCATTATTTATCTGAAATTCAACTTTAACTGGGCATCCTGCATTTATATTTGCTAAACACAGCAACCTACTTGGGCAAGTTCCTGCACGCTGGACGTCCCTCTCTGGGTTTCATTTTCCCCATCTGAGGAATGGGGATATTTCTGTGAGTCTTGCCTCAGGGATTCCTCAGGCAGAGCAACCCCCACCAAAGGGTCGTTCTTCGGCTTTGAGTGGTCATGTGAGAAGCACGCCGGTCTGGGGTTGTTTCTCGCTGAGTGAATATGATAAAAAGCCCCTTCCTCTGTGTCCTCATCACCTAGAAGAGTTGGTGCTCAAAAAGTGTAAGCCAAATGGGCAAATGAATAAACATGGCTCTTAACCTGTCCGCACCTGTTTACTCATTTGTAAAATGTGGCTGCTAAATATATTTCCTGCAGAGAGTTATTGTGAAGACTAAGAAAATGGGTATAAAGTACTCAGTCCAGGGCCTAGCATGTCATTAGGTGCTCAATAAGCGACAGTGAAATGTAATTCCTTGAGCACTTATCGAGCACTTACTGTGGTCACGCCTTGTGGTAGACGTTAGTGATGCAGAGGCGAGTCCTTGTGAGTCCTCAAGGAGCTCACAGTGCAGTGTCGTCATAGAGGGCCTTAAATCACCAAGGCAGGAGCCTGAACTTAATTATGTAGGCAGTAGGGAGCCCTATATGCTTCTGGAGTAGAAGTATGGCAGGGCCTTTAGGCAGATAAATCAAAGTGTATCCAAAGGGGCAGAGGAAGGAGACCCGGTGAGCTGGTGGTAGCAGGCACTTCCTTCACCCCCCCGCCTGGGAAAGGCAGGGCCAGCCACAGAGCCTGGTGGGAGTCGCAGGGACACGAGTTGTCATTTCTGTCCACCCTGCTCACAAGGTGGCTCTCTGGGTGGGAGTCATCCCCCACCTAGGAAACCCACCTGCCCAAGCTAACTCATTCCAGCTGTAAAGGGACCATAGGGGAGGTGACAGGATGGGGTGTTTCATTCATTCCTTTTCTCCATTTTAAACCCTCTTCCTGGCACCTCTGGGATAAACAGCTAAGTCTGTGTCAAGTCAACCAGTAAAATTATCTGCTATAGCCTTCTAGTGGTCAGAGGAAATTTTTTGAAACATGAATCCAGGCTTGTCAGTCCCCTGCTGAAAACCCTTCAGTTGATTCCCATTGGGATGACAATAAAAGCTAAATTGCTTAAGACCCCTGCCCACCTCTCCAACCTCATCTCACGCCACTCTTTTCTCACATTTCCTGACTTCTCCTGCCTCCACGCCTTTGCCCTTGCTGTTCCTTCGCTTCTCCAGGGCTGGCTCACTCTCATCTTAAAGGCCTCAGCTTGAATACTGCCTTCTCACAAAGGCCTTTTCTGAACAGCCTGTTCAAGGTGACCTCACCTCTTCAGGTCTTCGCTCAAATGTCACCTTCTCACTGAGGCCTTTCTGACCATCCTCTTTAAAACTGTAACACTTCCTCTCCCACCCCAGCATCAGCCTTCCATAATCCCCTACACAGCCTTACTTTTTTACTCCATAGATCAACATCTAATATACTGTAAATTTCACTTAGAATTAAGCTGAGGCCAGAGATTTGTTTATTTTGTTCACTGCTGTGTCCACAGTGCCTAGAACACTGCCCTACATGTAGAAAGATGTTCAAGAAATAATTGTAAGCCAGATGTGGTGGCTCACGTCTGTAATCTCAGCACTTTGGGAGGCTGAGGTGGGAGGATTGTCTAAGGCCAGGAGTTCAAGACCAGCCAAAGCAACAGAGCAAGACCCTGTCTCAACATAAAATAGAAAAATTAGCTGGGCATGGTGTTACAAACCTGTAGTCCCAGCTACTCGGGAGGCTGAGGCAGGAGGATCACTTGAACCCAGAAGTTTTAGGCTGCAGTGAGCAATGACTGTGCCGCTGCACTCCAGCCTGGGCGAAAGAGCAGGGACCAGTCTCAAAAAAAAAAAAAAAAAAAAAAAAAAAAGATAGTTGAATGCAGGAATGAATCTTTCAGGCCCAGCTTGGGCATCTCTTCCTTTTCTTACTTTCTATGCCTTTATGCCTTGGTTAGGTATTGCTCCTCTGGGGTTTCATCCATCCTCCTCTGTGCTTTCATGAATCTCATATTTACCCCTATTAAAAAATTACCAATTACAGTATACTGTAAATTTTTCTCTCTACAAACTTGCCTATCTAATCCTGTTAATTCCACAAAGACAGGAAAAGACAGGAGTGTTTTTCCTACTCGCCAGCGTGATCTAGAGCCTGGGTCTGTGCGTGGCACAGAGTAGGTACTCAGTGTCTTTTGCATAAACTAGGCTTTGAAGGTGGGGGTAGGGAGCCATATGGCCCCTTCTCTGCTCCTGAATAGGCCTAGATCCTGCAGTAGGGAAACCACTCACTGGAACAAGCTGGGGGACTTGAAAATAACCTCAGGGTTGCACTTGGGAAACACTAGTGAGTCCTAGGCGGGGAGGCATATAAGCATACAGAACGCCTCAATAGCTCTTTCTGCTCTTCCACTCAGCTGGATGACCTTGGAATCGGATCGCCAGATAAAATACAGGGCACCCAGTTAAATTTGAATTAAGATAAACGAAGGATAATTTTTTAGCATACATATTTCTCATGTACTATTTCGGATATTCTTATACTAAAACGTTACTCATTTTTTATCTGAAATTCAACTTTAACTGGGCATCCTGCATTTATATTTACTAAACACAGCAACCTAATTGGGCAAGTCCCTGTACGCTGGACGTCCCTCTCTGGGTTTCATTTTCCCCATCTGAGGAATGGGGATATTTCTGTGAGTCTTGCCTCAGGGATTCCTCAGGCAGAGCAACCCCCACCAAAGGGTGGTTCTTCGGCTTTGAGGAGTCATGTGAGAAGCGTGCCGGTCTGGGGTTGTTTCTCGCTGAGTGAATATGAGAAGCCCTTTCCTCTAGGGGCCTCGATTTCCACATCCGAGCATATGAGACTGTCAGATGTGAAAACCACACTCTTAAGCACCGCTTGGCGGAACTACAATTTCCCAGCTTCCAGCCTCCAGAATCCCTCACCACAGCCGCTAGTCTTTGAGGCAGTGGACTTCCGGTGACGTGACGTCACTTCCATATCTAAGAGGCGCCTAGGCTTTGAGCCACACACTCTCGCGCCCTCTGCCAGCTCGGAGGAGGGATCGACTTTACCAAACAGTGATAAGAAACGGCGGAGTCCATTGGCTGAAAGACGTAATGACGCAGCTCCGCCTCCCGAGCCTTCACCAATGGAAAACCGAACCTTCGCCGAGGGCGGGGCTCCCATGGGAAAGGGGTCAACCGGGGACGGAGGCGGCTTGCGAAGGGGCCGATCTGGTCTCCGCCGGGCTAGAAAGGCCCAGCGTAACGCCGGAAGTGGGTTCCTTTGCCCATTAGGTAGTTCCGTTTCCACTTACGGAGGATCCGAGTGAAAGAACCGGAAGGCTGTGCGGTTCTAGGGAGACTTGTCTCGGGTGTTCTCCTCAGCCATTCATTTCATACCCGAGATAGGACACCTGCTGAGTTCACGCAGAAAATGAGGGGCCTTGTACGAATTCTTGGTTTCCAGGGCGAGGAGTTTTACATTTCAAAATAATCAAGAGCGCCTGCTGTCCGCCAGGCCCTGACTTCGCCCTCACGCATTATTCATTTAATCCACCCAAGCCTGTGAGGTGAATGTTATGACACGGACTCCGACCCCTCACTGCCTGTGTTGGGATCCTGGTTCTGCCAGTTATTAGCTGTGTATCCTTGCCCAAGTTGCTCTCTGCCCAGTTTGTGCGTCTGTAAAATAATGTAAAACAACAATACCATTGTTCTAAGGATTAAATAATTAACATTTAAAAAACGCTCATCATCTGGTACACGGTAACCACAGTAACCGCGTAAGTTATTTCCATTTACAAATTAGGAAATTGAGGCTTAGATATGAAGTAACTTACCTAGAACAGATAGCAACTAGTGAAGGCAGATTGGGAAGCGTCTCTGCCTAAGCTGAGGGACCTTTCAATCACTATACCCACCCAGCCCTCTTCCTGTGTTGAAAGGAAGTCTGTGATGACCATAATTGTCTTTATAGCACTGTGTGCATTTAGTAGCACCCTATTACCAAATGGCTGCTGTCTGGGCATTTTAATAACTCTAATGAAGTTAATGAGGTTCTATAACTCGTCCCTTAGACCAGGGGCAAGGCTTCTGGGAGAAGTCAGAACGGATGGCTCCAAGATCCGTCTCCTGCTAAGCCCATTGATGGAAAATCAACTTCTGAACGTTATTATAAATTCAAGATCCTGTGAGATATCCAAGTGGAGATAATTGTGATTTGATGTGGTAAGATCTGTGTTAGTGGAAAGCACAGGGCACCAAGGGAGGTCTGATTACAGATAGACAAAACTGCCTGCTAGGGTTAGGAAAGACTTGGCAGAAGCAGCAGGTCTTGGTGTGTGAGTAGAAGCTGGTCAGGTAGAAATGGGGAGGTTGAGGGGAGCATTCCAGACCAGGGTAATGGCATGTACAGGGCAATGGCAGTGTGATGATTCAGAGTCCTTTCTTGGGAACTAGAGTACAGGATGGAAAATGAGAATGGAATGGAGTTTGAGGACATGTGAAGGGTTATGTCATGGAGGTATCAGCAGGTCATCAGAACTTCTGAGCAGGCGAGAGAGGTCAGCTTTGCACTTTAGATGGCACACGAGGAGGCAATGAAGAGGGTGTGGTAAGCAGTCTCTAAGATGTCCCCAGTGATCCCACACCTCAGTATTCATACCCTGGATAATTCTCTCCCTTTGAGCATGGACTGGGTTTATTGATTCCATTCTAATGGACAGAATATGTTAGAAGTGATGGGTTGTCCTTTATGAGACTAGATTACAAAAAGCCTGTGGCTTCTGTCTTGGCAGCCTCTCTTGCTCTCTTGCTCATTTGCTCGGAGGGAAAACATCAGCCATCTGATGAGCTTCTCTGTGGATAGGCCTGTGTGTCAAAGAACTGAAGACTCTGATCAATGGCCAGCAAGGACTTGAGGCCTTCTAACAGCTGTGTGACTAAGCTTGGAATTGGATCCTCCCCCAGGCAAGCTTTGGAATGACTGCAGCCCTGACTGCAGCCATGTGAGAGGCCCTGAGCCAGAGGACCCAGCTGAGCCACACCCAGACTAAGATAATAAATGTTAGTGGTTTTAAGTGTTACCTAATTTTAAGGTAATTTTTGGTGCAACAATAGATAACTAACACAGAGGGATTAGAAGCAGTGAGATAAAGCAAGGAAATTAGGAGGAGATTGTTGCTGTAGGCCATCTCTCGGACGATGAGAACCTGAATAGGGCAGTAGATGTGGTGTGAAGAGCAGGGGATGAATTTGAGATATGTCTGGAAAAAGAATGGAAGACGCTTGGCAATGGAGTTGGATGTGGGAACAAGGGAGAAGGCAGAGGAGAGAGCAGCGCCAGTGTTTGGTAACATGGGGGTTGGTATTTACTAGAGCTGCCAGCAGTCAGGTCACAGGGGATGAGTTTAAAAAGTAACTCCTTGAGATTTCTGGCAACAGCAAGATAGATCAACAAAACAGACTCAAGGTTGGACAAAGAGAAGATAGTCACTGTGAAAGAAATAATGCAGCAAAATAGAATCGAGCAAGAGCTGGAAGGAACTTTCTTCCCCGAGTTAGATTTACTTGTCAAAGTATGTGGTAGACCACTCTATTCATCCAGGCATTCATTTAGCAAATATTTCCTAGGTGCCTTCTCTGTGTCAGGCATTGTTTCAGGCACTGGGGGCAGAAAAGTGAACACAATAGTGCCTGTCTTCATGGTGTTCATAATTTGGTTGCAGGGAAGAATCAACAAGATTTGTAGCTTCTGGATGTCACTATCTCTAACACTGCTTAACTGTCTTAATCTTTGAGAATTTCAGTACACACAGAGGGAAGATCCTTCCAACACTCTGTCCTCTCAGTTTCTTGACTTCCTTCAAAGCTCTGTCCTCAGCCACTCACTCCCATGGTCATACCCTAGACCATGCCATGAATCTAATTCTCTCAGCATCACTTTCTGTGTTTCCAGTTATTCTTTCTCATATTCTGACTCCAACAATCCTGCAACATCAGGAACTGCAACCCGTTAATCCTACATTTTGCATTATGTCTCTCCCTGTTAATGTCCTTTCTTCCAACTATATAAGTCAGAATAAGCTAAGTGGTGCTGCAGCAACAAACAATCCCAAAATTTCAGTGGCTTACATTTCAAGCTTTTAGAGAAGACTTTCTTGAGGAAGAAAGAAACATTTATTGATCCCCTACTGTGAACCCCTTTGTGTGTGTAACTACAAAGGACTATGTCTGAAAGATTTGGGAGGATTTGCTTTTTTTGTTTACCAGAGAGACAAAGGGAAGATATTTGGGACGGTGGGGAGGAGATGTACAGAGGTATGCAGGTGATGGCTTTAGTGTGTGGGCAACAATGATGAGGCGCGTTGCCTCGACCTCCTAAACATCTCTTGAATTCAATTTCTTCTCAATATCCTGCTGCTACAGCCAAGGGTCCAAGTTACCATCATCTCTTATCTCTCACATTGTCTTCAACTGCCCCCAACCCATCTTCCCAACTACAGCCTCAACTCCTCTCCCATCCATTCTTTAAGTGGAAGTCAGAGTGAACTTCCTAAAATGAAAATTTGACCATGTTCCTGGCTTGAATCATGCTTTCTGCATGAAGCTAGGACTTTTAAGTCAGTCCTGCTCAGCTCTGAGGATCTAAATCTGTGCGCCCATTAAGTTAGCCACCAGCTTCCTGCAGCCATGGGCACTTGAAATGTGGCTAGTTCAAACTGAGATGTGCTAAGAGTGTAAAATACACCCCAGATTTCAAAGATGTAGTGCACAAGAAAATACTATAAAAGATCTCATTAATAATTTTTACAAATACTGACTACATACTGAAAAAATTGTATTTTGCATATATTGGGTTAAATAAAATATATTGTTAGAATTAATTTTGCTCATTTCTTTTTACTTTTTTAATGTGGCTATTAGGAAGTTTGAAATAATATATATATATATATCTCACATTGTATTTATATTGGACCTTACTGACTAAGCCTGTATTCCTCTAGCTTCATCTCTCTTCATTCCTTTACTTTTAGTTAATGAACAGTTTTTTGTTATTGAAAGTAACAGAAAATTACTTTGAGGGGAATTGAAAATTAAAACTTAGGGGAATTGGTTGCCAAGGGCCTTCTGAGTCAAAGGAATTGTTAACTGGCCAGTCTGGGGAAGGAGCAGGGCAGCTCGAGGGGCCTGAGCAGGAGACGTTCACAGACATTAATGCGACTCAGCTCCATTTCTGGGTCTGACGTCCCACATTCCAGATTCCTGGGAAGAGAGAATCTGGTTAGCTCAGTCTAAATCAGGTGCATCTACTCTGGAATAGTCCTCTATGGCAACCGGAAAAGCTCGCTGCTAGCTGCCTGCTGCTTATTTCCTGCCCCTGTGCTCCAGCCAGTTTCCTAAAAGGCAGCATGAGCTCTCTAACCTCTAGAGGTCAGCAGACCTTTTCTGTCAAGGGCCAGATAGTCAATATATATTTTTTGATTTGTAATCCATAGCGTTCCCCTTGCAACTGCTCTACTCTGCTGTGCAGAGCAAAAGCACCCAGAGACAATACATAAATGATTGGACGGGCTGGGCGTGGTGGCTCACGACTGTAATCCTAGCACTCTGGGAGGCTGAGGCGGGCGGATCGTTCTGATCTCAGGAGTTCGAGACCAGCCTGAGCAAGAGCGAGACCCCGTCTCTACCAAAAATAGAAAGAAATTAATTGGACAGCTAAAAAAATATATATAGAGAAAAAATTAGCCGGGCATAGTGGCGCATGCCTGTAGTCCCAGCTACTCGGGAGGCTGAGACAGTAGGATTGCTCGAGCCCAGGAGTTTGAGGTGGCTGTGAGCTAGGCTGATGCCACGCCACTTGCCCCAGGCAAGAGAGTGAGACTGTCTCAAAAAAAAAGATTGGACGTGGCTGTGTTTCAATAAAACTTTATTTACAAAACCAGGCAGTGGGCCATAGTTTGGTAACCCCTACGCTGCACTTTCTGTTTACTCTGTTCTTGGACTATCCTTTTGCTCCTGCTTTCTAGCAGCCTCCTACTCATCCTTTAGATCTCGGTTTAGACACCACTTCTTGAAAGCTTTCCCTAACCCTTCTCTCGTGACCAGTTAGTTGTCCCTTCTGTGTGCTCCCATAAACTCCAGTACCCCATCACTTCTCATACTCTGATGTCATTGTCTGGTTCTAACCATTAGCTTACTAGTTCTGGGTCACATTTGTTATAAACTGAGCCCCTGGCATGCCTGGCACATGGTAGACATTCGAGTATCATTGGGTGAGTGGAAGAAGCCATGAACCTTGTGGCTGGCAGACAATCAGAACTAATGTCCTGAGATCTTGGGCAGTGGTGAGAATTCTGGGCTTTTTTTTTTTTTTTTTTTTTATTGGCTATGTAAGAGTGTCCTCCTGAAACTCTCTTACCTCAGGAAAGCACAGGTAATGTGAATGCTCTAAGATCGAAGTGGAAAATTCAAAGGACTGCAAGCCCTGTAAAACATGAGAAGCCTGGGGTGAAACCAGGAGTTTGCCCATCCAGTGCCTGGAGGAGACTTTCTGCTCCTTGGAAAGTTTCCCTGTGGGGTCCCCACAGACCCAGGGGGCCCCAGGGAGGCAGGGGGAGGAAGTGTGTGGTCAAGGGCAGGCTTGGCCCACACTCACTCAGGGCCGTAGTTACGGGGCGTCAGAATGAACTTCCTTGACCTGGGGGGTTGGTGAATAACATCCGACAGCACCTGGCCAAGGGCAAGGGAGGCTATGCGGCCAGGCTCCATGATTGCGGCCTCTGTGAGGCTTTGTCCAGCAGAGCACATCATCCCTGTTGCTTCAAGAGACTAAGCAGAGTTTCTCCTCTTAATGTCACACCTAAATGCCACACCTTTGGGCAATACAGATGTGACAGGGCTTTTCCCAGGTGTTTTGCACAAGGAGACTAAGAGTAAAAGAGAAATGGATCCTCCCTGTCACTGTGGTCCTTGAGTGGCTTACCTGAGCCCCTCATGGGAATGGCGGGCTGGGCCAGGTGACCCGCAACCACCGGCGGCACGTCTTCCGTACGATGCAGCTGACGACCAGCAGAGTAGACGAGGAGAGCAGGGCGGGGATAGTGATCAGCACGGCTTGCAGGCCACCCACGTCTGCCAAGGGGACAGGCCGTCAGGGTAGGGGTAGTGGACTGCTCCCCCGGGGCAGGTGTGCACCTGCCCTCAGCAGCTGTGGCCCACATGACATTGGGCTGCCACATGTGGAGGAGGCATGGCGCAGGGTGGGAACAGGCTGGAGGCAAAGAATGAGGGACCTTGGGCAAGCCGCCAGTTGTCCTTTCCTTTAGTTTTTGGAACTTGGAAGGTGCCTGGTACATGTTTGGGGACCCAAAGGGAGAGACGTGATACTGATGACACCAGGTATGTTACTCATCCTGGCAAGCTGCCTCTGCTGTTACCACTTACCAGCTGGGGAAGCTGTGACGCAGAGGCTGGCTTCTCTGAGGCTGTGGTGTTTATAAGGGGCAGAGGCAGGATTTGGACCCAGGTCTGCATGCTGCCAGGGCTTCACGCTATCCATGCGTTTCCCCACACGCATGTCCTGAACATTTACCATGAGCCAGCCATGTGGCCCAGCCCAGTAAGACAACACCTGGCACGTGGGAGGCCTTCAGTCAATTCTGGCTGTCATTAGGTATTACTACTATTTGACTCATTTGGTCCTCACGGCAACCCAGCAAGGGTAGATATTATTATTCCTATTTTCCAAATGGGAAGACTGAGGCTAGTGAGGTGAAGTGTCTTGCCTAAGGTCACACGCCTGGTAAGTGGCAAGGCCAAGATGCAAACACAGGCCGACTCCCTTTCTCCATGGCAGCCAAGGTGCTCAGGTAGCAGAGGCATCCAATATTACTGCCTGCTTTGTTCAGCTACAGCACAGGAAGGAGTCCTTGGAAAAGGAGTAAACAGAGGACCTTTGAAGGGCCGTCCTCTGGAAAGGAGACCAGTCTTATCTCGGGGGCTCAGAGGACAGAGCTAGGACCAGTGGAGACACACGGGGACCCACGTAAGGAAAGACGTCCTAATAATGATTATCGAGGAGCAGGATGGGCTGCTGCACAGGTAGCGAGCTCCCTGTCACTGGAAGCATTCTGTGGTGTGGGAGACTGCATGAATCAGATTCCAGGAAGACCTGCGGGCGCTCTGGGTTCTTGTCCCACAGCGGCTGCCAGCTTGCTGTGCCTGTCCTCTCCGGGGCTCTATGACATAGGGGTGTGAGGAGGAATCATCTAGCTTTGAAACAGCCCCCAGTGCTCCCAGGAGAAATTCCCAGCTCCTCACCCCTTCCGTCTTTCCCTTCCTCCCCCCACCCCAGGCTGCAGCCTGGCTCCCTTTCCAGCTTTCTCTCTGGGCTCCCTGCCTCCAGCTTCGCTGCACCCTGCACAAATGTGACCATGCTCCTTCCTGCTGAGAACTGGCCGTGGCTCCCCACTGCCCTCGGGGTGGCTCACGCATGGCCTGACCCCGGCCTGCTTTCCTCTGCAGCTCCAGCACTCTGCCCTTTCCTCACATTCCACCCTCAGCTGCCACGTGGTCTCATTTCTGGCCTCCTGTCCCTCACACAGGCTGTTCCCCTTTCCTGGAACACCTTGCCCATCACCTGGCCTGCAGGGCTCAGCTTCGGCAGTATTTCCTCCAGGAGGCCGCTCCCCTCTGAGCTTCTGTGACCCCCTCTTCTCCTACCTGAGTGTTCAGCACAGGTGCCGTGATTGCCTGGTCACCATGCATTCTTTCATAAAGACCTGGGACGCGTCTGTTGTTGTTTATCCCAGGGGCTAGCACGCAGGAGGCACTCAGTAGGGGCTTGTTGATTACATGATTACATGAGGGAGTGGGGGCGTGAAGAGCACAGTGGGGCTGTCTTAGAGGAGAGTGGGGAAAAAGAGGGGTGTCCCTGGCCCAGCCCTCCCCCACCCTATAGGTAATGTCACCTTTTCTTTCTTGGGCACCTGCCCAAAGCCAGCGCTTCTCTGGACTGAGTTGGAGGAAGGTAGCCCCAGGTTGGGCTGCACAAACATGGCCTTCTCCACCTGACTGCCCTAACCCCATCCAGTTCTGGGCGTTTGATTGCAGCCCAGGTCCTGTTTCTGGTTCACCTGCAACCCTCCGTGAAAACTAGCCAGTGCTAGGAGCACAAAGCCTGGATTCACCCAGCTGTGCCGTGAACTTGCTGTGTGACCTGGAGGAAGTCATCTGCCCTCTCTGGCCTTAGTTTCTTCAACTGTAGCAAGGGAAAAAGTATCCCAGTGTCCATCACAGAGTAGTATGGGGTTTGGAGGGATAATAGGAGCATAGGTTTGGGTGTCACACAGCCCTTGGGTTCAAATCCGAGCTCTACCACTTAATTGGAAAAATCATCTTAACTCTCCAGACTTTGTGTTCTCATCTGTGAAACGGGGATAAAAATGGTATCTCCTCTTAAGGTTTTTGTGAGGGTTAAATGAGATGACAGTCAATAATAACTATTATGTTAATGATGTCTCAAACAAGACCTGGTGCATAACTGGCTTCAACAAATCGCCAGGTGTGCAGGGACTTTGAGAGAAAAGAGAGCATTTGAAGACGTGGGTTCCAATTGGGTTATAGAGTCCAGAGCTGGGGAGGTGCCTTAGGAACCACGTGGTCCATATTTCCCCTTATATAATTGGTGAGGAGACTGAGTTCCCCAGACAAGGAGGGATCTTGCCCAAGATCGTACTTAATCCCACACTACTTGGCTAGTAAGTTCCTTGGGCAGAGCATGGGCTTGGGCCAGGAAGTTGGGTATTTGCTTTGGGAATCAGAAAATGTTCAAGTGGCTCAGCCCCCTTCCCATCCCACCCCTGGTTCCCGCCTGCCCTCGCCCCCTCCCCAGTCCCACCAGTCTGAGGGAACAGTGGCCCAGGAACAAGGGCAAGGAGCACTGCCCTCCGCCCAGCCTGAGTCTAGGGGCCCTCCCTTCCTCACAGTCAGGACCACCCAAGTCCCCCACCACCTCCGTCCCCCCTCAGGGGTCCAGGGAAGTGGCAGAGGAGAGGGGTGGGCGTCTACTTACTGCACCAGTGAGCAGCGCTGGAGAAGTTGCAGGGGGGCTGCATACCCTTCATGGGGTGCAACAGGTGCTCAAGGCATTTTGTTCCTGAAAGGAAGCGGCAGGCAGAGGTTGCACCCTGAGCAACAGGCTCCTGACTCAGAATGGGGGTCAGCTAGGCATCTGGGGGCCCCGAGGTCAAACACCATGTTAAATCGATGCTGTGGAAGAGTATCTAACGATGTGGGAAAACGCTCACAGTCTTTTATTAAGTGGTGGGGGGGGGGGGAACAACAGTCTTTGGAACGATGCTAGGTAGAGTGTTTCAATTTTTTTAAACTATATTCACACAGGAAAAAGACTATAAACCTTATCGACAAAATGCTAGTAGTGGTGATCTCTGGACAGTGGCCGATGGCTGATTTTTACTTTGTATGTCTTGACTTTATTTTACAAAGTTTCTACAACGAGCATGTTAGAAGAAAAAATTACATAGGAAAGCAACACATTTCAAATGAGCAAACCTTTTGACCAACAATTCCATTTGTAGGAATTTACTCCATAGAATGCATAGAAAGACGACGAATAGCATGTGAAGGAAAATCATATTTTTGTAAAAGGAAATGACATTTTGTTTATGCATAAGCAAAAATGCCTGAAGGGACTTGCACCAGCTGTTAACAGCTGCTGACTTCTAGTCTCTGCTGGTTCTCCCTGGTCCTCTCTGCACAAAATCTGGCTCGGGGGTGGTCAGTGAGGCTCGTCTTGGGAGCTCAGCTTCCATCAGAACATCTTTATGGGTTACCTCTGGTCTCTAAGGTTCCTCCCAACTTGGAGATGGGGTGGTTTTCATGATTCTAGCTTGACATTAGCCAGTCTCAGCCCACAAACGTTTTCTGAGGCCCTCTCTGCACCCAGTGGGAAGAACAGCAGGACACGATGCCTGCCTCAAGATGCTTAGGGTCTAGTGGTGATGGGAGACCCAAAGGCCTTCTTTGAAAGCACGGGAGCAATGAATTCTGCTGGACCTAGATGACTGGCACAGCCTGCCTCGAGTGGGACGTGACGGATGGGTAAGATTTCAACAGGAAGGGGAAAGAGGGCATGAGGCAGGGGAAAGAGTATTCCAAAAGCAGATGTGTTCAGGCCCAAACCCACGCTTACCATTCTCCGCTTGGGAGCCCAACAGTCCAAGTGCTCTGATAATACCATTCTATGCACCGTGTTTTCCCTCCTGCAGAGGAAGCCCTGCAGACAGAAAGGTTGTGGTGTGTAGCCATTATTAGCCTGTGTCAGGGTGCTGGTGGCCAAGCGTAGGACAGACCCTCTTGGTAAACAGGAGCCACCGCCACGTCTGGCCTGGTCTGTGCCCACAGTCACAGCTGTAGTGCTGCCCGCATGGTGTCATAAGAAGTCCCCTCTCCCTTCCTATCATCCCCATAGTCTTTCCCCCACTGCTTGTCAGGGTGCACGAAATGCCACCCTTGGCTACTCTTTTGGGAGCAGTTCCTGTTATACGTGTGCATAGGTCAGGGAGGGAGAAACATCCCAAACCATAAGCCCATTACCCTGAGGAACACGGGAGGGTCAATTTTGATGGAGGAATGAAGGAACTGGGGAAGGACTTTCCAGGAGTGTGGTGGAGGGAGGTCCCCAGAGAGGAACAGGAGGGCGAGGGGCCTACTATTGGGCAAACTCCAGGAAGCTGCCTCTGGCTAGAGCCTTAGCCTGTCCCTCTTGCTGAGGCAATGAGGAACAGAGACCCTTAAAGTGGTGATGAAGGGAGCTGTCCAGGGTCATTGGTGAGTCAGGGACGGAGCCAGGGCCCACTCCAGGTTTAGCAAGGTCCGCCCACGTCTCTACCCGCAGCCCCACGTGGGTGAGATGCACACACCTCCAGCCTGTCTGGGCTTTTCCTGGGGTCTCTGGGGCCCTTATCTGCTTCTCCCTTGTCCCACTGGCAAGAAAAGAGCTGCTGGGCCCCAGGACCCCACTCCTGGCAGCTTGGTCAGGCAGGGGCTTGGCCTAGGGTATGCAGTGGGCAGGAGAAGCAGGCCCAGGGTGTCAGCCTGCTGGGAGTGAAGGGGACAAAAGTCCCTTTTCTGGCAAAAAAGACCCTAAAACCCAAACCACCTGCAGTCCCAGGGCACCCCCTTGGGCCATCAGTCCCAATGCCTCACTCACCTGGGAGTCCCTGCAGCTCCAGCAGCTGCTTGGGCCGGGCTGTGTCCCTGCTGGGGCTGGTGCGGCTGTGGTCTCTGTTGCCAGCAAGGGAGGGGCGGGCGTGGGCAGGCACGAGCTGGCTGTGTCCTGGAGGAAGCGCAGTTGGGGTCCAGGCCAGCTCTCCCCAGTCCCTGGGGAGGAAGACAGAGGAAGGCTCCCAGCTCTTGGCGCCTGGGGCTGTGGGGGCCCTGCTCACTCCGCTTCTCCTTCTGCTCAGGCGCCAGGGTCCCAGGGGAAGCAGGAGGCACCAGAACCCACAAGGGGGTTGAGGTTGCATGAGAAGACCCAGTGGCTGGGAGTCAGGAGACCCGGGGCTGGGCTTGACTGGGCTCCACAGCCTGGTGTCTTCACATCTGGGTCTCAGTTTTCTTCTGTGTCAGCGACGGGGCTGAGGTCAGCGGTCCCTCCGCAGCCGTGCTGGGGTCTGCGATGCTGCCCAGCCTGCTCAGCTACGCTGTCTCCACCCCAGACGGAACTTCTTGATTCTGTCACCACTTTGTCCCCTCCTTCCCCTCTCTGAGAAGCTGCAGTCCCCAACTCTGATAGGCACCCCTACACCCCTTCCTAGACGTGAGGCCCTTTCCCTGTGAGCACCACCCTCTTCAGCCTGCCCCTGCCCCTTCCATCCTGCCTCGGTGCTCTCAGCTCATCAGTCTCCCTCCCCTGTGTGTGACTGGGAACCAGGACACCTGAGTTCTGGGCTCAGCTCTGCGGTGTGCTGTGTGGCCCAGAGCTAGAAACTAACCCTCTCTGGGCTTCGGATTGGGCTGAGGATCACCCAGACCCCTCCAGCATTCAGACTTGATCACACCTAGTCCCACAGTTTTGGGGAGCTCATCAGGCCCTGGGGGGCTTTGTGTTTCTGACTCCAGCCTCCCAAAAGGCCCTCCCTTGTCCTGACATCAGGGTAGGAAGCCCCTGGGCTTCTAGTCCAAAGCCTCAACCTTCCCCTGCTTCACCCAATTCCTGGGGTGAGCAGGGAGCGTTTTGTAACAGTCAGAAATACGATAAAACTGGCAACGTTTTGAAAGCTGATAGAAGACTGTTTGTTCTACTTTGTATCTGGGGTTAAAAAAACACATAACTTTCATCAAGATGGAAAAGAAAAACAAAGAAAAAATGAACATATTTCAAAATAAAAGTATTCTCCCCCCCAAAAAAAGTACCTATTTTTTTGGAGGCCGTGCCTCCTGACTGCGTCTCCCTCCCTCTTCCTCCCTCCCTCTCTCTCTCTGGGTTCCTGCTCTGCTTCCCGTCACCTCCTCTTCCCTTTTGCGCTCAGGATTCCAGGGCTATCCGGTGGAATCATTGGTGTCCCAGAGTAAGGCGAAATTACTGTGTCCTGGTGAGAATGATGATTGAGCACCCTGCGTAGTACTCCTCCTCCCTCTCCCCCTCTCCCACACCCCCTGCATTTAAGCCTGTGACAGGGGTCTCTGTAACTGACCTCCTGATGGTGTGCTGGCAGGTGGCGAACAGAGCTGGGGCCCAAGCAGGCTGTACTGCCCTTTTGTGAGCAGTCAGCCTCCCGGGATGGCCTCCCTGGCAGGAGGGAAGGCCTGTCCCCAGAGCCCCTGAGCCAAGCTCTGTGGTGCCAAGAGACCTCATCTCTGTTGCTTTTTGTCCCTGCTGCCACCCCAGAGAGAATGGCCAGAGCTAATGGCCTTATTAGGTGCTGAGCAGGGCAAGCCGTGGGACCCAACATTGCACTTGCAGAATCCTGAGCTGTCAGAGCTGGGTCCCTGGCAATCAGTCAACTAGATCCCTAACCCCTCTCCAAGAGAGACGGGGAAACTGAGAACCAGGGAAGGAAAGAGTCCTGCTCGAGGTCATGTGGGGCCTTCAAAAGGCACCCTTGGCCCCAGGAGACACAAGAAGCTTGACCCGCAGTTGAGACCTGACTCGCAATTGCACGGTTCCACAGTGGATGGAGTGTGGTTTAAGCTCCTGCTTTAAATCCCAGGGGTCACAGTTCTGGTGGCTGCTGCCTGTCATGAAAGCAGCCCTCAGAGTTGAGAAGCATTTCCAGAGAGGTCCAGCAAGGGGCTTTGCTTTAGCTTTGAGTGGCCCTGGTCTGATTTTCAGCTCTGCTGAGCACTGGCCGCGGATCCTCTGGGATGTAATGTTTCCCTGCTCCAACGATGGCTCAGTGATAGCAACCTCACTGGCGTGTCTCGATGGTTAGGTAAGGGGTAAAAAGTACCATCACTTTGCTTCCTGTCCACAAATGGGGACTCCCAGTGGGGTGGTGGCCATTCATTTGATTTTTTCCAGCCAGGGGCCCGAGGCTGGGCTGCCTTCATCTCTGCTCTTCACTAAACTGTGTTAACTAGGGGCTTCCTGGTATCAGCCCGACAACTCCAACTTCTTCATTCAGGAATTCTCTGGACACGAATGCAGATATACCTCTTGAAGGCACCCTGATTTCCTGGAGTCCCCAGTTGGTATGCAAATTAGGCCCCTCCAGGTACTCCCAGACACTCGGAAATGGAGAGGGAAGCCTGGGAAGTGCCAGCGCTTCTTGGGGCTGTGTTGAGGCTGAGTGGGGAACAGGGCGGGAGGGCCGCGGGGGACTGCTTCTCCTCCAGAGGGAGAAGGCAGAGTGAACACAGACCCACTGAGCAAAAACGGGAGGGCACGGTTTTGGGGGAGTCAGGATCTGAGAGAATGGGGAGGTGGGGGGTGCTCTAGCCTCAGAATCGCCCCCTGTAACTTGGTTGTAAACTGGGCTGCTCTCCACCCATCAGAGAGCCCTCTTCCCAGAAACCCAAGCAAGTCAGGGACTGGGCGGTTCCTGCTCCTTTCTCCCCACCTCCAGGCTAGAGACGAAGACCCACCTGGTGCCTCGGAGAGCAGCCAGTCTAGTCTCCCTCGTTCTGCAGGTGAGGTGACCGAGGAATGGACCTTTAGAGTGAAAAGGAGTCAATGAAAAGCCAAGGTGAGGCCCAGGACTCCTGCCTCCAAGGCTGCCGCACTGCACGACTGCACAGGCCCCGGGCCTCCCCGTTTGGTGCGTCCACCTGCAGGGCCCGCCGGCTCCTGGCCTGGCTGCTTCCCCATCAGGCGGAGTGGGATGGATGGACCTCCTTCTACACGGCAGACCTGGGGACTTTCCTGGCCCGGGTGGTCCCATACCCCTTCCAGGGCACAGGAGGAAGAGTGACTCCTTAGGGTCAGAGCCAGAGGCTCAGGGGACCCACAGAGCTCCAGGCACTGACTCTGGGAGGCAGCTGGAGGGAGAGGCAGGGCCTCCCTAAGTGCACTGCACTTCACGGCTTTCCAATAAATCACGTGAAATTGGTGTTACTATCCCCATTTTCCATGTGGAAAAACTGAGGCCCAGAGGGGTGAAGTCATGGTTCTAGTCACCCAGTGACGGAGCGTGGATTCGAGTCCAGGTCTGTGTGGTTCCAGAGACCAGGCTCTTGCCACTGTCCCATGGGTAACCCCCCCTGCCTGCTCCCCAGGCAATGACCGACAGTCTTCCCTGGCTGGAAAGTGTCTGGACAGGGTCGTGGTGTGGCGTTTACCAGTATGGGACATGGGACTGCAGGTCAACCACGTTCTCTCTCTGAACCTCATTTTCCCTCCCCTGTAAGATGAGCATACTACTACTGATCCTCACCCAGGAGGGCCGCTTTGTGGATTAGCCACGCTCACGCACGCATACTGCCCGGGACAGATGGGTGGGCCTTTGTGTTTGTCAAAATGAACGGAAATGACGACCGACAAACTGTAACTTTAATACAAATCCATCATAACTCACAAAATGGGAAACGTTTTAAATAAAAATACTGCTGGGGTGGCCCAGATTCTGGTAGTGGAAGGGGTGGGGTGGGGCTGAGGACTATTCTTGCTCAGGGAGGCCCCAGTGGGCAGCAGTTGTTGAGTAAGAGCCCCCCAAGTCCAGCTCTTCTGGCTCCTTTGGGATGGTGTGTTCAGAGACCCCAAGCACACAATCGAGGCCCGACTAGGAGGAAAAGCCGAGGCTGGGAGACGGTCTTGCAGCCCACTCCTTAGGTGCCCGCCTCTGGGCAGGGACAGAACCACAGGGCAGGACAAGGCCTAGAGGTGGGCTCCATTCTCTCCTGAGTTCTTCATGTGGCAACGAATGCAGATGGGCTTACTCAGCATCCCTCCTAGCTTCCTCCCAGCGAGCTGACACCAGAAAGGTGAAAATCACATTTCCCGGACTCCCTTGTAGCCAAGGTTCTGGATCTGACTTAAGTGTCCCCAAACAGAATCCCTCGTAGAGACCTGGGTTTGGAAACTGGGTTAAATGGGAGAGAGGCAGGCCTCGGACAGCCATTCGCTGCACGGCTGGTGGCAGAGGGGGCACAGTTCTGCAGTCAGCAGCTTTCTGATGCAGTGGCTTCCTGCAGACGGGAGCAGCTTTCCCGGTCACAACAGACATGATGAATTTGGTGGCTGGGAGCTGTTCTTGGAAATTCAGTCGAGTCTGCTCCTCCAGCCCTCCCCAGGATTTTGCAAGCCACCAGGGACCAGGTAATAAATCCTTGTCTAATTAAGCCAGCTAAAGTGGCTCTTGTTTTCTGCAACAGGATCCTAACCGAGATAGATGCCAAGTCTGGCGAGGGGTCCCAGCCAGCAGCTCCTCCCAGTGCTTGGGTCCTCATTGTAACAACTATTCCCAGCAGCCTCCCACACCCTAGAAGGTCACGGGGTCTGGCTGACGAGGGCTGGCTGGACCCTTGTCCAGAGCTGCTGGGGACCTCGATCAGCCGGTGAGGCTTGTTCTGCAGGTGGCTTTAGGCGGATGGGCTCTGCACCAGCCTGGGGTGTGCCGTCATCCTGCCCTTAGGCCTGTGGGCGGAAGGTGGTGGCACAGTGACTGCAACATCTGGCCCTGAATACCGGGTACCTTCCACGGGCCCCAGCACCACTGATCACCTGCAGATCTGTGGGAAAAGCAGGAACCTTATAGTTCTTGGGATGGGGGTGACAGGAGAGGGTGGTTCTCAGACAAGCCTAGGAGCAGCTACTGCCTGTGCCCACTGTGGGCCAGGGTCCAGGGTAAAGTGGCCCATCACTAGCTCAGTCAGGTGCAGGTCTTAGGCCATGGGGCATAGGAGGGCTCTGTGTATCCTTTGGGTTGCCAACCACTGGTCACACTCTGACACTTCCTGAGACCAGGGCAGCTGGGCAGGAGGGAGACATAGGGAGGTAGTCCCCTGCCCGAGAGGATGGGGATGAGGGTTGGGCAGGGGTTGCCCTGAGGAGAAGCCAAGTCACATCCTTGGACCAAAGCTGTATCCCCATCAAGGTCAGAGCTGCAGAACACCAATGCTGGAAGACAGTTCAGGAATCATGGGACACAAATTCCATGTTACAGACAGAGAAATGGAGGCTGATGGGTAAACAACTGGCCTGAGGTCTCAGAGTGGCCAAGGTGGGCCAGAGTCCAGGGCTCCCATCTCCTGGGCAGGGCTCTTGCTGGTGGCAGTGGCCCCAGGAGGCTGTGGTCTCCTGCGCCTGGACTAGATCCGGATGGTGTTGATCCGCAACGGCTGGACGTTCTTGCCATTGGCGTGGCTCTGGCCAGGGCTGAAGTAGGAGCAGAGCTTGCCGGGGAACTTCTCGCGGAAGGTATAGAGCCAGGACATGTCATCGGCGTTGTAGAAGATGAGCAAGCCTTGGTCATAGTCCAGGAAGACACCCACCTTGTCGAGCTTGTCCCGGACGTTGAGCCGCGTCCAGGGCTCCGTGCAGGCGCTGTACTGGTTGCCGTCGTGCATGACGATGCAGTAGAAGCCACGGCTGGGCTGGATCTGGATGCTGCCCTTGCGGCTGGCAGCTTCATGTGCCAGCCCGATCACCCACTGGGTCTTCTCCGCCACCACCACCTCCCAGTAGTGGACGCCGCTACTGAAGGCCTCAGAGCCAAGCACCGACACCTCCACGTCGAAGCGCTTCGGCGAGTCCTGCAGTGGCTGTGGGTGCAGGTTGCCATAGGCCACAATGGTGCAGTCGTCAGACAGGATCAGGCGCTGGTGGGCAGTGCCTGGGTCCAGGGTCAGAGCAGCTGGCACTGCGGGGGCAGAGGAGGGACAGAAGATGAGTAGAGAGAAGGCTGTGCATTCTCTATGCAGTGCCTCCCTGATGGCAGGGTTCTGGCTGGTACCCAGGAGGCCACTGCCTGCTGTGTGACCCCGAATATAAGCTCACCCTCTCTGGGCCTCCTCTTCCTCCTCTGTAAGGGTGATGGCTAAGGTCCTTCCAGATCTAAACTTGGCTGCAGGGGAGCAGGGGCTATGGCTGCTTGTTCACTGTCTGATGCCCAGGGCAAGAAATATAGTGGGCACTCACAAAGTTAACTAGAACGAGGTCCAGAATTAGGGACTTTTCAAGCTGGGAGGGAGCTTAAAGATGACATAGGTACGGCTTCCTGGTAGGGGGCGATCTGCAAATTTGTGGGGGTGTTGGGGTTGTCTCAATGACAGGTGGGAGCCAGGCATGCTAAAGACCCCAGAGGAAATGCACAGGACAGTCTTGCACGGACAAACATCCCAGCGGACATTTATATGGATGAAAAATCTTTTTTTATAATGACCTGAAACTACAACCTAACTCCATTTTATGTATGAACATGAAATAATTTTTGCAGTTTTAATATATACTGAATATTTTGGAATGCTACCATGTAAACTGAGGGAAGGCTGGATAAATACATCTCTAAGGGCAATGGCACTGACTGATACAACCTACCTGTTCAGGACTGCACGTGAGGAAGAACGGCGTTGACCTTTAACAAAAGTCCCTGACTACTTCATTACGTTTTCTGGCGTGGTTGGGAGTGAACATCTACATATTGACATATGAAATGTTTTACTATAAATAATTTCCTTCTACTTCCCTTTATAGTATAGCCAGAGTATGTATCCACGCTCATATACACACATCGCACTTAAGATTGAGTAAAGGTTATACTTCAAATTGTAGAAAGGTCATATTATCTTTGAGACATTCCAAATTATTTGTTACGAAAAGTACACAAGGGTCTGAAAAGGTTGGAAAACACTAATTCTAGGCCAACTCCTCCATTTGATACATGGGGAACGGAGACCCAGAGAGAAGACATGACTAGTCTCAGGTCACCCTGCAAACACTGGCTGAGCGGGGACTAAGTGAGGCCATCTGCAATCCAGCCCCAGCGCACCTCTCGCTGCCACTCCCCGCCCACTCAGGCCCACAACGAAAGCCCCTGCTCACACTCTTCCCCACCCCCCCACCTCCTTTCTGCTTGTTGCAACCGCAGCCACGAGGCTCGATTCAAACGGCCCAGCCTTGGAAAGCGTTCCTGGTCACCCAACGTGTTTGCTCACTCTTGCCTACGAAATTCCTTAACTTTGTGCCCATATCGCATCTTATCCCATTTGCGCCAGGAGTGCAGGGACTGTGTACCATCTAACTAGGCTCTCTGCTGCGTGTCTAGGGCCCAGCACAGGCCCGGCATGAGGCAGGTATCCAGAAAGACTAAGCAAGTTAAATGGGCTCCATTCGTGTTGGGCAGGTGGCACAGGCTGGGTCACCTGGCTCTGGGCTGGCCACACCGGCTTAGCAGGTCTGGCTCTAAAGATCTCACGACCTCTCTCAAGACCTCTGCTCACTCCTTCCTCCCCGAGGGACCTGGTGACCAGCCAAAGGAGGAAGGGGAACCTAGGACTGGCTCTCCTCAGCCCGGACAACCACTTCCAGGCCAGAGCGAGACAGAGGTGAGGAAAAGTGGGGAGAAGGAAGCCGCCTCCATCCCTCGGAGTGAAGGGCTTCTGCGTCCATTCTCGGGCTCTTTCCGCCTCTGGTGGGGTGGGGACACGACTATGCTCGGCCGGAGCACCGCCCCCGCTTCCATCCCCTCCGTTGGCTGCGTGCACACGCAGAAATAAGATGCCTCACTGGTGGTGACTGTCCCCGTCAGGGAGCACCAGCCAGTCCCCGAGCCGTGCTTCTGCTCATACACCCTGACAAAGCCGACTGCTCCTTCCAAGATCTCTGTCAGGAGTAAATTTAGTTTTGCATTTTACACTTTTCTTTCCTCTCCTTAGAACTCAGAGTGCTGCATGGAAACGATTAGCCCTGGGAAGAGAGGGGTCACTGGAAACACAACCCTCTGTCCAGGGACGTGAAAGAGGGGGGCCGCGAGAAGACAGACACGGAGTCCGTGGGCGGACGCCTCGCCCTGCCGTCTGACTGGTCACAGGGCGGCAC
>RJWJ010015972.1:0-26208 GCA_004363605.1 Indri indri
CCACAATTAAGCTTTAAAAGTAATCTGGGTAAAGTCCTTGTTAAAAAAAAATGAGTGCCCCCTCCCCCGACCAGTGCCTTTTGAATAACTCTGGAATATGACAATCCCAGCTCACTTTATTACACAGAATTTTTTCCTTTTTTTTTTGTAAATTAATTTTTATTGTTATGGCATACCTTTCAACTGGTTGTGGCAGCATCAAGTAGACACCCCAAGAGAAAGAGAGGCAGAGTCCTTGGAGTGATTTCAACTTTCAGACTTCTTCGTGGTCTTTAGAAGCCCTGCTGTGGGCTCGCTCATCGTGTGCTCGCGCGCGCTACGTCACCAGCTTATCACCGAGGGCACGGCCGAGGGTACCGAAGCACACCCTGAAGAGGCGCGCAGGCACCGTGTGTGTGGAGGGCACGAAGCCCCCCGTGCCCTTTCCCAACATCCATCCTCCAGGAACCTCCACATGCTCAGCTATCCAGAAACTCGTTTCTTTTTAACACATTTTTAATTGTGGTATTATCCACATATAAAATTTACCACCTCAACCATTTTTAAGCGCACAGTTCAGTAGCGTTAAGTACGCTCACGTTATTGTGCAACCAATCTCTAGAGCTCTTTTCGTCCCGCCCTTGCAGTTCTGCAGTGACTTCCCCAGGCTTCTGCCACTGCCCCGCCACCCCACCACCCCACCCTCCTGCCGTAAATCACTGCGACTAGGAACTGGAGCCCAGGAGTTCTACAGCCAAGTGCCCTGTTATCATCTGGGGTGGCAGCTCAACCTAGACTTGGCTGTGGGGCTGGTCCAGGTTTCTGGTGACCCATGAGTGGGGCAGGAGCCCTGGCTGGCTCCTGGAGGTCTGAGCTTGCCCCAGGACAGGCACCTGAGCAAGCCCTGGCCACCCTCTAAGGTTCCACCCCCACCTCCTGCCTGGGGCTGCCCAGGTCACCCCAGCGGGACAGGGCAGAGGGGATGGGAGCAGGAAGGGTGAACAAAGGCTCTTCCCAGCTCTGCTGACTCAGGGAGGGCAGTCCAGGTCCTGAGTCCACTTTCACCCCAGGTGAGAGGCCAGGGGAGGCCAGGTTGGTGCAGGGTCCCACAGCTCAACCTGCAGCCACATTTCCCCTCTGAGACACAGGTTTAGAATAATCGTGGAGGAACTGGCTGGAACTAGGTGGGCACCAGGAGTTATCTGTTGGCCTGCTCTTTGCAAGGTCTGAAATCCTTAGAGGCTGCCTCTCCAGGGACACCAGCTCCCCCACCTCGGGTGGGGCTGGCCCCACGCCAGGGGAGAGAGGACAAGGGAGGGCGAGGAGTAAAAAGCGCTGGGGGCACTCAGCTGTCCAGTCCCTGGACATGCCCAGGGGAGTCTGCCTGTTTTACAAATGAAGAATCTGCGGCTCAGAGAGGTCACCAGAAAGTTACTGACTTCCTGATTTAGAACCATCTTCTGTCTTCTGTCTTTCTTCATCCCCCTCATTAGAAAACAGCTCTGGGATTGCTTTTCGCAGGCAGTGGGCTGGAGCTGAGTCTGGCCACTGTCAGGCTCTGGAAGAGGCGTGGGGAGGGTCTGGACACAGACTGGCCACCAGCCCTGTGCACTCAGGGCTTACTGTCTCCTCGGGATGACAGATAGGTGACCCGCAAACGATGATGCACTGTGACAAGTGCCACCACAGTGAAGAAATGGAAAAAGCCTGGAGCATCAGTGACAGAGGATGGGGTGATTACTTTTGCCTCGAGGGTGGGAGGAGGGTCCTTGAGGGCACTGGGTGCTCTTAACGGACTGTCCCAACAACCAACCACTTACCGATGAGGACACGGGGCAGTCCCCAGAGCAGAGGCGCACAGGGGCAACAGCAGTGCCTGAGCCTGAAGGAGTCTCAGGACCAGTCTGGACCCTGGGACTCAACCTCTCAGGCAGAGGAGTGTGGGGACGGAGTTTGTAGGCCACTAGGCTCTGGGGCACAGTCGGGGACGGCTGGGTGGTAGGGAGCCCAGGCAGGCTGTTGAAATAGTCAGGAAGAAAGGTGATGAGGCCAGAGGTGATGGCCAGAGAGATGGGGAAACTCCTATTCACGTAAGTGGCTGCAGGCTTTTACAGTCCTGGCCACTCACAGGCAGCACAGACGCACATGCTACCCAGACCAGAGAGACACACCCACAACAAGGCACACAGCCTCCCCAGCCACTTGAAGCAGGCTCCACAGCAAGAGTTCCATCCTGACAAACTTTCCCCATCAGGAGAAAGGAGAAGGGCCAGCTAACATTTATAGATGCCTACACGTGCCAGGCACTGTGTGGGGTGCTTTACACATGCAGGTCACTTAATCCTCCCCTTTTAGAGATGAGGAAACTGAGACTTCGAGAGACAAATTCTATCATCCAAGGTCAGCCAATTCAGGAAGTAGGTGCATCCAGGGAGCTTGGTTTCACTTCCCCTGGCCTGGCGCCCTCAGTGCCTCGCCCTTGGCATTGGGGCAGTGCGGCTCCCATGCCAACTCCACAGGAATGTCAAGTTTGGGGGCAAGTGGCCCCAGGCAGGGGTGTCTGCCCCTGCAAGCCCAGCAAGGTGAGTAAAGTTCACTGAATACAGGTCATCATGTACCCCCCCACTGCTGCCCACCCCCACCCCATGCCCCAGGAATCTGGCCTCTCCCGTGCTGTCTGGGCAAATGTGGGAGGGAAGAAAGATGTCTGGACTCCTGCTGGCTTCTGCTTCCCCACCTCTGTCCAGCCCACCTTCTCTCAAAGTCCTCACCAAGGCAGATGGGAGGCCAGGGTCACAGAGGTGGGATGAGAACAAGAGGCAGCCCTCAGGGAGAAGAGTGCAGTTGACAGAGTGAGCACCCAACTAGGCAGCAAGAGACCCAGCTTCCAGGCCCAACTCTGCCAGGAACCAGCTCTGAGATGTGTTTTGGGGGAGACAGATCATGTCCCCTCCCTTTCTGGACCTCAGTTACTCTACCAGAGGGGGTTGGATCAAGGGCACCCAAGGGTCCAATGCAAGGCTCCATGGTTCATGCATGAGAACGTGCACAGGTTCTCAAGGCAGGAGGGGCTGCGCAGGAGGGGAGGAAGAGGTACTCTCTGGATTGGGGACCGAAGCTGCCTCTCCCCTGGGGTAGCCAGTCCCCGCCGCCTGCCACTCCCCATCCAGGCAACCAGGGCAACCTCAAAAGACTCAGAGAAGCCAGGAAGGAAGGAAGGGTATTTGCCAGGCCAACACTCCACCCTCTGGAAGGGAGGGTGCTCTTGGCAACCTGGAGTCCAGAATCTATGCAGGAGGTTGGTGACAGGTAGCCTGTTCCTGGCCAAAGGGGCTGGGGCCTGAGTTTTGTTTCGTTGAACGACATCTGTTAGAAGGATTGAGTGCCAAAACCACAAACTGTTCTTCCTCTGCTCTAACCCCATGGTCAACACAGAAGACTTCTGTGACCAAACTTGTGTGGAGTCTTCCCCACACACCAGCCAGCAATCACTTCTGCAGCCGACACCCACTGGACATCCTCCCATTCAATTCTGACTATCTACGTGGAGACAGCGCCAGATCCCACAGGGTAAAGGTTCAGTCTCCAGGACTGCTCCCCACTTCCGATGACCACTGCAAGGTCCAGGGTGTCTTCCCTGTGCTTCTGAAATTGCAGTTCTGAAATCGGGGTTCCCACGACCTGCTCCTTGGGTTTGCCTAATTTGTGGGAGCAGCTCAAAGAACTCAGGAAAACACTTACTTACATTTACTGGTTTCTTATAAAGGATATTTCAAAGGATGAAGATGAAGAGATGCGTAGAGCAAGGTACGGGGGAAGGGACAGTGAGCTTCCATGCCCTTCTGCCACCTCCATGTGTCCGGCTGCCCAAAAACTCTCCAAACCCTGTCCTTTTGGGTTTTTATGGAGGCTTCATGACATGGGCATGCCTGACTAAACCATTGGCCATTTGCCATCAACCTAACCTTGAGCCCCCTGCCCTCCTTGAGGTTGGGGGTGGGGCTGGAAGTCCCAACATTCTAAACCTGCCTTGGTCTTTTGGGTGACCAGCCCCAATCCTGAAGCTGCCTAGGTGGCTGCCAGCCACCAATCAATCAACTCATTAGCATACAAAAGACAGCACTGTGGAGATTATAAGGATTTTAGGAGTTGTGTGCCAGGAAACTGGGATGAGGACCAAATATATATTTCACAGTATCACAAGGATGGGGCCACGCTGTTCTTCACCCTGCCTGAGCCCCCTGAGCGCCACACCCCAGCCTCCGACCTGGGTGCTCAGCCACCTTCTTGGTGTTCCATTTAGTCACAGCAACCCTCCTGGGAGGAGGAACGAGCCAGACCTGTGGCTCCTGAATCTGAGTTCGCTTTAGAACTCATCTATGACTCCCTCCTTTGCCTCCTTCTGCAATTTCTTGCAAGTTAATTCTTACGAGTAGTTTCTTCTTACAAACCATCCCATGAACTTCCCCATCTCTTCCTCTCCCTGCTGCCCTTGCCCTCCTTGGCCTCATTTCTTTCATGAGATGCCAATAACACAGCCACCCAGCCTCCACCACCTCACAGGCCTCCAAGCCCAGCCGGGTGCTCAAGCTCCCCTCGCTTAACACCTCAGAGGCCCCCAGGGCCCACTTCCCTCAAAATGGTTTTGTCTTATGTGCCACCTTCTCTCCCACTGACCTTGCCACCCTAGGGCTCCGTCCCCACTAGTAAGAGGGTCTTCCCCTGGATGTGAGTTGCCTTCTCCAGCCCTGCAACTGGTCCCCCACAGAGCACCGTCCTCTGTGCAAATACTTCAAGCACCATCTCAAAAGCTGCTTCTCCAGCAAGGTCTTTCCTCAGGGCTCCAAACTGGTCAAATGCTGTCCCAGTGACTGTCCCTACCAGACTGAGGGCTCCTACAGGGCTGAGACCCGCGGTAGCTATTAATGAGTTTTCTTAGATGCATCCTCTGAAGTCTGGCACTTTGGTTGTTAGGAAATTGGTAAGGATAGCACAGAAGCCAAGGGGTTGCAAATTGGTAGCCCCTGGTCCACAAGTGACATGATTTTTTTTAAACTGAGGTGAAATGTGCGCAACATAAAATGAGTCATTTTAAACACATAATTCAATGGTATTTAGTACATTCGCGATGTTGTGCAACCCCCACCTCTACCTGGTTCCAAAATATTTTCCTCATCCCAAAGGAAACACCATGTCCATTAAGCGATCACTCCCCACCTCCCCCCGCCCACAGCCTCCAGCAGTAACCTGCTTTCTGTCCCTATGAATTTGTTTCCTACAAGTGAAATTATACCACATGTGGCCACTGTGTCTGGTTGCTCCCATATATCGTATGCTTTGGGGGTTCATCCTCGTTGCAGTATGTGTCAACATGTCGATCCTTTTTATGGCTGAATAACACTCTGCTTTGTGGACAGATCACATTTTGTTGACCCATTCATTGGTTTGTTGTTGGGTCGGCTGTCTGCCTCATTTGGCTGTTTCACTGTTGCGACCAGCACTGCTATGAACATTCGTATGCCTGTTTGAGTACCTGTTTTAAATCCTTTTGGGTGTATACCTAGGAATGGAATTGTAGGTCATATGGGAACTCTCTGTTTTAACTTTTCGAGGAAGAAATGGTGTTTTAATTTTTTGAATGTGAATACCTTTAGGTGTCCATCTCTCTCGGTCTGTTTTCGCCTCTTCCTACTGTCTTATACTCAGGCCGTTTGACTCATTTACATTATTTTTTCTGGCCCCTGAAGGCACCTGAATGTGCTGCCCCCGGAAGGCTCTGGCGGCAAAAAACAAACAAGAAACCACCTCAGCGCCCAATTCACTTGCTAACTAGCCAGAGACATCGGGTAAAATCTCTTCATTCTCAAAGTACTACTTTGGCTCAGCCTCAAAACGGAGAAGTGCTGCTTACCTGAGAGGCGGCGGCGAGGGCCAGGGAGCTGTTGGGTCCTGGAAACAGAGAGGCGGGCGAGGCCGGAGGCGGCGGGCTGTGCGCCCCCTGGGGGTCCGCCGCGCTCTGGGCTGCAGACCGGCCGCGCGGCGCCTGCAGGGGTCGGGACCCCGCTGGGCGCCCCGAGCCCGGGCGGAGCTCAGGTTGGCCCGCGGGTGGGCGGGGGTACCCCCGGCCCCGCCCCCCACATCCGGGGGCCGGGGCCGGGCTCCGGGCTCGACGCGCGCGGGTGAGTCAGGCCGGGTTTTCCCTCCGCCTCTGGGGCAGGCGAGCGAGGGCCGCCGAGTGCGTCTCTCCCTCGCCAATCCGGCTCTGGCGCCCGCCCGGCCGCCCGCGTTTTCCCGGCGCCGGCCGCACGGCCGCTCCGACCCGGGTCGCAGTCTCGGTGGGAGCCGGCGTCTTGGAAGAGGGTTCAAATCCGCGCGAGGGGACTGCGGCGCGCGAAGGGTGCGGCGCGGCGGGTCGGCTAGCGCGGCGCCAGCATGGTAAGTGGGGCGCGAGGGGGGCCGGGGATCGGGGGCTGGACTCGGGGGGTGGGACGTGTCGCCGAGGTCTCTCTTTTCGGCGTCCTCGGCCAAGCCGCAGCCCCCGCTGACCCAGGCTTCGATCTGAGAAACGGCCGAGGGTGGCAAGGTGCGGTGTGCGCCCAGGTGCCCCTGCTTCTGGACACTGAGGCACCGAGGCGCGGGATCCGGGACCGACCCCGACGCTCCGCTGGAGGGACAGGCGGCAGGTTACCTTTCTGTTCGCAACCCCTGCAGAGGCGCTTTCCTTGGAGCAGCGCGCGGGACCCCTGCACCACGGCTGGGTGGGGCAGGCAGGCGTCCTTGGCGCGGGAGTCTGACCTCGGCCTCCACCCCCCTGCTCAGCGCTTCTGGCTGGCCCCAGGGAGGGGCCAGAAGGAGACGCGCCCCCCCCACCCCGCCCCCAGGTAGCTCGAGGATCTCCCGCAGTTTTAGGGAGCCCTCGCCTCCACTCTTGCCTACCTGGGGGCAATTCCGTAGGGATGCCAATCTCGTCTGCCCTTCTGCCTTCCCCATGAGACCTCCCACCTGTCCTCTCTCGCCTCTCTCTACCCTTTTCCTCGCCTAACCTCCTTCTCCGTCCGGGCTGCAGCGGCGGACCCGAGGGGACATTCTGAGGTCTTGGCGGTCGGAGCACCCCTTCCAGTCCTGGCCACAGCCTTTGGCCAAAGTGAGGGATGGCCAGGGGCCTGGCCGAAATCAGGGCCCTGGTTGTATCCAGAAAGGAGACTGGGACTTGTCTTCAACCAGGCCCCCACTTCAGCCCCGTAGGAGCAGATTGGCCTGGGAGCAGAGGCAGGCAGCAGTCCTGGGCCCGGTGATCAGCCTCCTCCCAGCGCCCTCCCAGGCAGGGCTCCTCCACCAACTGGTTGTGTGGGTGTGTATGTGCGAGACTGAATGCATGTGGCCAGCCTGCTCCTGCCACCGCCTCTAGAGCTGGAGCTAGCATGGGGGCTTGCAGTGCTTTCTCTCTCTTCCTGCCCTGGCGGTCAGGCAGGAGGGATTCTCGGCTGAGGGTACTGCAGTACAAGCCAGCCTGGTTGCAGATGCCCTTGAGAGACGCGCGTGAAGGGCTGGGCAGACATTCATACACAGCCGTGTGTGCCGGTGGAGGGGAACCTGTGAGCCATGGCTGAGACAGCCTGATGCAGTAGGGAGGACCTTGCCCAGGGAGTTGAGATTGCTCCTTGCTGTGGGATTTGGATAACTCACTCCCTTTTTCTAGGCCTCAGTTTCCCTGTGTGTTAAATGGAGTGAGGGTAATTGTCCTGTTAGCCCCTACAGGGCTCTTGTGGAGATGAAATGAGATAATGAAAAGGAAGGCTGAGAAAAACTGTAGTGTGTCGTGTAACTGCGAATGACTACAGTGATACTAAGAACCACTCCTGCAGGGGTTAGCCACTCTGCCTCCTCAAATGTCGCTGTGGGAATAGGGTATGCCAGCCTCTCCCAGCCCCTCTGTGGGCCCCCTTGCCCACTGCCCCCTCTTCTGGATCTGGGACATTCCAGTCCCATTCCTCTGGGGCAGCTGCAGACACACCCCTCCACAAAGCTGATTCCCGGCAGGTGGCGGGACCTTCCCCTAGTGCCAGGCCAAGGCTCCTACCCGTGTGGGGGCTGGAGTGTCCCACCTCAGAGGAGATGCAAAGTGGGGTCAGGGGGGACTTCTAAACCTGGAGAGCCTGTGTACGTTCTCCCACACAGCTCAACATGACCTTAGGCACATTATTTCACCTCCTGGGCCTCAGTTTCCTCTTCTGAAGTAAGAGGTGACAAAACTCACCACCTGTGTGCGTCGTGAGGATGGCACACTAACAGACACTGGGACGCCCTCTGCGTGTGCTCTCATTCTTTGCTTCATGGCGAGGGCATTCTGTTCTCACAGCTGCACACAAGGGTTAGTCCGCAAGAGCTGTTCCTGCTTTCAGTCTGCTGCTAGTCTTGGGGATGGGGGTTGGGGAGAGCAGGAGTGAAGGGACCCTTTTGGGGCCTGCTGGGACCTGTGAAGAATGTGGCTGGAGTGGCCCAGCCCAAACGTAGGCAGCTGGGTGGTGTGGGGGGTTTTCAGCTCTGGGCAGGGAAGCCCAGGCACTTGGAGGAAGCCTCAGATTTTTGTTCTGACCTACCAGGGAGGCTGCAAGGCACTTGCTGTCCTCCTTGCCTCCTCCCCCTCAAATCTTCTCCAGCCCAGCCTGCACAGCTGCCCTGGCCTGATGGGGCAGTCCCTGGGCTTCAAGCAACAGGAAGGAAGGAATATGTGTGTTGTGGGGAGGGGGTGGAGGTGGGATGGACCCCTTTACAAAAAGGGACTATCCCCAGACTGACCTGGGCAGGAAGGAGCCTCCTGAAAGCTGGGGGCCCCTGGCACTGCTGGGCCAGCTGACAATATAGCCAGAGTAGTTACCGGGAAGGGCAGAGGGGGCGCGGTGGGGGCTTCAGGAAAGAAAAGGGAAGGGGCTGAGCGTTCCCCCTTCATCGAGCTCCCTAGCTGTTTGCGATAGCCAGTGCCACACTCCCCACACAGACGCATGCACAGGCCTATATCCTGGGGGCTGGGGAGGACCTCTGGGTCTTCATGCTGGGGTGCTCCTGTGTCATGTCTGTGTCCTGGAAGGTGCTCAGTGCTGTGTGGGTGACCTAGTGCATCACTGCCTCTGCCATTGGACATGACCGTCCACCGTGTCTCTGTGCTGCTGGGTGGGACTGACAGGTAACACTCTGTGTTGTGTGTGGTGGTATGCACTGCTGTGGCCTATAGCCGCTTCTAGTTCAGGGACTCTCCCCCAGATTTGAGATGCTTCATGGGGAAGATGGGGTGTTGGTTATGTCTCCCTGAGACAGGAACTGAGCGTCTGCCCAGGGGACGCCACGGCGGTGTTTGGAACTGCTACTGGCATCCCCACCCCCGTGGCCACACAGAGCTCACGGTTCACAAGCCCTTTCACCTGCATTGTCTCCAATGGTCTCGCTAATCCGATGAGGAAGACAGGGCAGGCAGAGCCTTTCCCATCTCAGAGATGTTGAAGCTGAGTCTCCGCAGTCCCGAAGCAGTGACGAGAGCTCACTGTGCTCCTGGACAGAGCAGTGTTTCTTGGGGGTGTGCTTGCCATGGTGAGGAGGTGTCAGGTGGAGAGGCAGGATGATTCAATTCCAATTCTTTTGGCTGTGGGAGGTGACATCCTGGCGCCCCCAGACATTGGGCAGCTGTGGTGCTGGGATCCCAGGCATCCTTGCCCTGACCAGCTCTGTGACCTCACCTTTAAAAAGGGACAATAACGATGTCACAGGACTCTGAGACTGCTGTGCAGGGCTGCATGGCCATAGGGGCCCAGCTCCTATGATTCCTTACCTGGCTGAGTCCCCCCAAGCCCGTGCGGCCCGTGACGCCTGTTCACACGAGGCTGGGGGAGTAGGCTGTACAAACTCAGACTGGCCCCCATCTCAGGGCTGGGAGGAGAGGCCGAAAAGGTTATTTTTGCCCAGCATGAGGTTAAGGGTCATGGGGGTGAGGGCAAGGCTTGCCCCCTCCCCACCCCTCCTGGAGAGCTTTGTCTTCCACAAACACAAAACCTGGAAATGCTGGAGGAAGATGGAGCCTCCTAACGACCATTGTTTGGGGTGGGAGTGGGTGTCCCGGAAGTATATTGGGCGGGTGGGGGGGACTCACAGCTGCAGGGCTGTTCCAGAATGGCAGCAGCTGCTCAGGGGCGGGAGGTGGAGAACGTGGCATTCCTTCACTCGTCAGCACCTTTCTGAGCACCTATTATGTGCTGGGCCCCGGGCTGTGCATGGGGTCTACGGGGGCTAGGTGCCAGCCCCCTCCTCCAGAGTGCGCGGCCCAGCACGGGTGGGAGCTGGTCTGTCAGCCTGGTCACTCGGTGGTGCTTGTGTGTCTGACTGAGCTCAGCTTCAGCCTGTGCTGACCCCAGTGGTGGGCAGCCTGGACTGGGTACTTGGTCACATCATCTCATCCGTCTTCCCAGCATCCCAGAGTGCTAAATGCTGTCACCACCATTGTACACGTGAGGAAGCCAGAGCTCGCTGAGGTTAGTGGCTTGGCTGAGGTCACACACCAATTGGCTCTGCCAGGGTCAGGATTTGGGACCACCTTGCCTGGTGATGGGCTTTGGAGAAACAGCGTATGTGAGGGCTGGCAGGGGTCCACCTACCCCCTCCCTCTGTCCCCCACCATTTCCCAGACAGAACACCTGTTCCGGAAACTGTGGCCATTGTTCATGCCATCCTTCCTCCCCTTGGCCCTTCCTGTTTGTGTCCCTCCCCCTGGAGCCCACACCCAACCCATGCCAGATGTTTCCCTCAGAGACCTCTGCCCCTGTGCAGGAGGAAGGGCTGAGTGGGTTATCCCCACCCACAAATGAGGGGAACCCAGCAGGGAAGTAGGCAAGGTCAGGGTTGGACAGCCTGAGTCTGGCCTCCCTAGCCCTTTGCTGGCCCAGTCCTGGGAGGAGGGCCCTTGTCCTATAGCTGCAGTGACGCCCCCATATCTCCGAATCACACACAGGACCCCAGCTGGAGAACTGTTGCTTTTCCTTGGACTTAGTCCAACGTGGTGATAGAGGGCAGGTGGCTTTGAAGCCTGCACCCCTTTCTCTTGGCAGTCTAGGAATCCTGTCCTGGGATTCTTTCCAGGGCCCACATCTGCCTCTCCTGGGCCAGGTGTGGGAGCTACAGAGAGCAAGCACCTGGCTGTTGGGTATCGGGGAGTTGGGCAACAAGTGCCCACCTGCCCCTAATGGAGCCTCCCAATTCCCAGAAGCAGCTGCCTGTGCCCTGTTGAAACTTCATGGCCACAGCCCCAGTCCCTGCTGACATTGCCATGGGCAGCGTGGGCAGCCTGTTGGAACGGCAGGACTTTTCCTCTGAAGAGCTGCGGGCAGCACTCGCCGGGTCCCGGGGCTCCCGCCAGCCCGATGGGCTCCTCCGGAAGGGCTTGGGCCAGCGGGAGATCCTCAGCTACCTACACCTTCCCAAGAAGGACGGCAAGACCACCAAGCGGGCCCCTCGGAACGAGCCTGCTGCCTGTGCCACCTACTACAGGGAACATCCTTGGGCTGGTGACTTCAGTAAGACTTCTCTGCCTGAGCGGGGTCGCTTTGACAAGGTGTGCCTCTGCCTACACCCTTTACGTGGCATGGGGAGGGTGGGCCTCCCTGGAGACCCTGATGAGGGGGTGGGGTGGGGACAGGATGGGCTGAGACGTGAAAGTCCTGCTAAGGGCTGGTTCCTAGTGGTCTGTGCCCTTGTTCTCAGAGAGGGTCCCCCCAGGGCCTCACACCTACCCTCTCTTCCTGGCAGTGCCGAATTCGCCCATCTGTGTTCAAGCCTGCAGCGGGCAACGGGAAAGGCATCCTGTCCACGCAGGGCCTGGCAGCCCATAAGGGCCAGAAGCTGTGGCGCAGCAATGGCAGCCTGCACACGCTGGCCTGCCACCCGCCCCTTAGCCCAGGGCCCCAGGCCAGCCAGGCCCGTGTGCAGCTGCTTCACGCCCTCAGCCTGGATGAGGGCGGCCCCGAGCCCGAGCCCAGCCTGTCTGACTCCTCCAGTGGGGGTAGTTTTGGCCGCAGCCTTGGCACTGGCCCCAGCCCCTTCAGCTCCTCCCTGGGCCACATTAACCATCTTGGCGGCTCCCTGGACCGGGCCTCAAGAAGCCCTAAGGAGGCCGGGCCACTGGCTGTGCTGAGCTGCCTGCCTGAGCCACCGCCGCCCTATGAGTTCTCCTGCCCCACTGCCGAGGAGGTGGTGGCTGTGCTGCCTGAGACCTATGAGGAGCTGAAGAGGGGCCTTGGTACTGAGGGTGGCTCCAGCG
This sequence comes from Indri indri, assembly GCA_004363605.1. Taxonomy (NCBI): domain Eukaryota; kingdom Metazoa; phylum Chordata; class Mammalia; order Primates; family Indriidae; genus Indri; species Indri indri. The sequence goes on from RJWJ010015972.1 coordinate 12,281, forward strand.
CCTTCACACAGGTAAGCAAGGCCCTGCCCTGGAATCTTGTTCTGTGCCTTGGCATTGGGGTACAGGCCAGACAGGGGCCCCAGCTAGCTTACCCATATGGCTCTGGACACGAGAGAGTAAGAAAGAGGGAGATGTCTCTGTTTCTTTTCCCCACATCCCGTGTGGAGAGGATGTCATGTCCCTGGTGGTCCTTGCCTGGGAGTTGTGTGGGAAGGAGGGAGAGAAGCTCCTTTGGAGAGCCATGTGTTGGGGACAAGTCACCTCTAGAGGGCATCCAGGTTAGGATATCGGTGTGGCTGGGCGCTGGGCCCTGGCCCTGTGGGAGTGGGGGTGGGGCCACGTGGATACTGGGCATGGCTGCACTGGCTCTAGTGGGCGCCTCTTCCCTTCGGCAGGTTCTCGAGGAGCGCCAGCGGCTGTGGCTGTCTGAGCTGAAGCGCCTGTATGTGGAGCGGCTGCACGAGGTAGCCCAGAAGGCTGAGCGCAGCGAGCGCAACCTCCAGCTGCAGCTGTTCATGGCCCAGCAGGAGCAGCGGCGCCTGCGCAAGGAACTGCGGGCTCAGCAGGGGCTGGCCCCCGAGCCTCAGCCCCCTGGCACCCTCCCAGAGGCCGACCCCAGCACACGACCAGAGGAGGAAGCCCGATGGGAGGTGAGAGACGACCGGGGGCTCCCCATTGCTATGGCCCCAATCCTCTGCCTGCCCCATGACCAGCTCCCCTCACCCAGGTTTGCTCATGTCCCCACCCTAGGTGTGCCAGAAGACAGCGGAGATTAGCCTCTTGAAGCAGCAGCTGCGGGAAGCCCAAGCGGAACTGGCCCAGAAGCTGGCTGAGATCTTCAGTCTGAAGACGCAACTTCGGGGCAGCCGGGCACAAGCCCAAGCTCAGGACACAGAGCTGGCCCGGCTGCGGGAGGTTGTGCGCAGCCTGCACGAGCAGGCCCCTCGGGAGGAGGCCCCAGGCAGCTGTGAGACTGATGACTGCAAGAGCAGGGGGCTGCTGGGGGAGGCAGGAAGCAGTGAAGCCAGAGATGGTGCTGAGCAGCTGCGAGCGGAGCTGCTGCAAGAGCGGCTCCGGGGCCAGGAGCAGGCGCTGCGCTTCGAGCAGGAGCGGCGGACTTGGCAGGAAGAGAAGGAACGTGTGCTACGCTACCAGCGGGAGATCCAGGGGGGCTACATGGACATGTACCGCCGCAACCAGGCACTGGAGCAGGAACTGCGGGCACTGAGGGAGCCCCCCACGCCCTGGAGTCCTCGGCTCGAGTCCTCCAAGATCTGAGGCCAGTGGAGTGAGCTGACAGCAGAAACACTGTCAGAAGGCACCCGCAGAGGCCAGCCCGGGGCTGGGGAGGCCCGTGGAGAGGAGGGATCCAGTGGGGCTGTGGGCTGGGCAGGATGCCTGCAGCAGGAGCCAGGGCAAGGCCCTCCTGGTAGAAGAGCACCCAGGCAGGGCCCAGCCCTGCTTTCTGGAGTGGGTGTGGCCCAGGGCAGGAGGCTGGGAAGTCTGGAGCCCGGCAATGCAGAAGAGCAGGCATAGGTGGGGAGGCTGCAGCCCTGGGCCAAGGCCGTCTCCACAGAAGGAGGCTGGGCTGGGAACATTGACCTCCCTCGGAATGAAACCATGTTTTTCATGAGGAGTCCCCAGGGGGTACGTTGAGCCTGTCCCTGGCCTGAGTCCAGAGGACTGTGGATGGGGTTGGGCATTGACCAGAGCTGCAGCTCATCCCATGGCTCCCGCACCTGTCTGGTGTCTGCTGGGCATGTGTGTTGGGGCGGAGGGCTCGTACTCCTTGCCCCAGCAGCGCACGGTTCTCAGCTGCTTTGTGGGCTGAGATTTCTTTCTTCAGCACCAGTGGATTTTTCAGCAGGAACAATACCAGGGAGCTCCAGAAAAATAAAAGGGCAAGTCAAGCAAGCCACTTTGAGAACATGAACCGTTCTCTTGGTGTGAAGTCTGGGCCCCAGGTGCCTCGGTCCCTGCTGGGGTTGGGGCCAGCCTAAGATAGCCTAGGCTGGAGCATCCAAAGGCCCCAGCTCTCCCCTCCCAGAACCCACCTCCATCTTTCTGTCTGGCTGTGGGGCCCTTCCTCCATAGGGGTGGGGAGCCCTAGGAAGGTGCAGAAGAGGTGGGGAAGCTGTGGGCACTTGGTAAAGGGGCTTTATCACAGTGAGGAATGAGAATGTTTCCCCATAGGCAGTGGGACTATGGTGTATTTCTTAAGCAAGGACAAAATATGACTGATTTGCATTGTGGAAAGTTCTCTCCCAGAAGGAAGCACCCTGCCTCTTGTCTTGTAACAGGCTCCAGGACTGCCAGTCATTTCTGATCCCTGCTCTCAGCTAAGGCTTGTCCCAGCTTCTCTAGAAACCACACCTACCCCAGCCTCTCAGAGGTCCAGCTTCTCCTCTAGGCCTTTGCTCCCCTCCTGGGTTGGTGGCCTGGAGCACAGGCCGGTGTGGCTGTGCAAGTGGTGTTGCCGCCTCCCTGTGACGGGAAACTCGCCTTCCTTATGGATGCATCATTGGCTGCTGTTCATGGAGCACTTACTGTCTACCAGGTGCTGTGTTGGGACCTTGTGGGGCTGGAGCACAAGTTGAATTAGATGTGCTTTGTGTCCCAGGGGAGCCGGCACATGACGTCTGCCATCTGTCAGTCCCTTCCCTAATACGGCAGCTCAGGGAAACTCTTGAGAAGTTGTCTGCTGAGAACCCCAGGTTGCTCCCCTTGGCTGTCCTCCTGTCCTCCAGGGCCATGCCTGACAACTTCTCAGGCCCAGCAGGTGGGTCCTGGCTGTGGAGTGGAGTTACTGTGCTGGGATGTGGATGGCCAGTTGTAAGCTGAGTGGCCCTACCTTTTTAGGGCAGAGAGTAGGGTGTGTGAGCTGTCTGCTGTGGGGATGGTGTGTTTATGGCTCTGTAAGTGGCAGGTGTGTGTAGAGATGTGCCTGTGGATGGTGGGTGTGTTCTAGGGGGTGTGTTTGGAGCACTGGCCTCTGGAAACCAGCTCCTGGCCCCTCCCTCTGCCCCATTCCTTCCTGCCAGCTCTAGTCCCTCTTAGCCCTGGCCAGGCTGGGTGGAGCCTATGACCCAGGCAGATCCTTGGGCCTAGCCTACCGCCATCAGCCCACGCCTGAGGAGGGAGAGGGGCAGCACCCAGGTTAGGCAAGTCAGTCCCCCACAGAGCTTGGTACCCATTCCCATTTCACAGGGTCCTCTAAACCCAGATCTCTGGGCCAGTGGCTCCAGAGGGGCCCCCGGAGCTGGGTGCTGGCCTGAAGCCTGGATTATACCCTCCCCGTAGCCAGGAGCGGGTCAGGCTGTGTGCCCATGTGCTCCCAAATGGCTGGGGTCCACCTCAGTATAGCAGCTTTGCAGAACAGTTCCCCACCCAGCAATTAGGGAGCTGTGCCGGCCAGTACAGCCATCAGGGAGTGGGTGGGTGGCACCAAAACTTGGCAGCTGTGCCAGAAACCAAGGCCAGGCCCAGATGTAGGGGGAGGGTGCGAGAGAGCCAAACCTGGGGCGTCTCGGAACCAGATCCCTGTTAGCTCATCCATGCTGGGCAAACCAGTTCTCAGGTCCCCAAGCCGGCTAGGTGGCTCTGAGGCTGGGTAGCTCTGGGGCCAGCGGATCATGGGTGTCACTGTAGTGGCTACTGCTTCAGGGCAGCCCTTCCCTCCTGGCCTCAGGCTCAGCCCTCCTGTTCAGCCCCCTTCCCCAGCAGACTAGGCCCTGGCAGCCAGTTCTGTCCAGAAATGTGGTGGGCTCCCTGCCTCTGGTGCCTCCTGTTCTCTGCTCAGATAGTGTCATACCTTCCAGCAGCACTCTGGGCCCCTTTGCCTGTCACTTGAGGCTTCGGACACTGGCCTCCAGGGTCACTGATGGTTGTTCCCCCTTCTGGCCTCAGCAGTGCCTCCTAGCCCTCTGGGCTTTTGTCCTCTAGGCAGAGTCCTCAGGGTGTCAGGTCTTGCTTCCTCAGGGAAGCCTTCCCTGAAATCACCTCCTGCCCTATGCCCAGAGCCACCTCTCTCCATCAGCGCTTTCCATGCTGCTGTAATGTTGGTCTGTATCTGTCTCCTTTGTGCGTTGCCAGGGCAGGGCAGTGTCCTCTGTTTTCATCCCCAAGCCTGCTCCAGCTGCAGCCCCAGAGGGCACTGTGGGGATGTGGAGTCAACAGTGACCAGACCCCTCTCCCCTGACTAGAATGGGTTTGATAGGGGCTGGGGTGGGAGGCTCCAACTCTGTTGGTTCACCATTCTTGGGCACCTGGTCCATGCTAGGTCTGTGCCAAGCCTGGGGCTCCAGAGCCAATTGCCATTCTACAGTGAGGTGCTGAGGGCCTTCCTCAGGGCCAGGTGTGATTCTCAGGTGAGAAGGCCAGGGTGGCCAAGGCCCCTGGGCCCCTACCCTCGTGGGGCTTACCAGTCCAAATAGTGACCAGGGCAAGGCAGGAGATGAAGGGAACAGAGGAGAACCCAGAGAGTTTGGACATACAGAGCTGGGGATGACAGAGGGGTCTCCATGGTGATGAGCACATCAGCAGAGCACAGGGAGGGCAGAAGGGGCCTATGTGAGAGCAAATTTCTCTGAGATTAGGGGGCCTTTATCCAAAGAGAGTGTAGACGCCACAGATAACCCACCACCCTAGTGGGTAGGGGCTTAGGCCTCCATATTGGATTCAGAAAAGAAAAAGAATGTGATGTTTCTTACAATAAAACCAAAAGTGGTATGTGTCATGAGAGGTGAGGTCGAGGGCCACAGGAGAGCTGGCTCACTTGCTCCAAGTGGTGGGGTGGGGGAGGGGAAGGCCAGGATGGCTTTCACAAAGATTGGGGGCATTTCCCCAGGAGCAACTAGGATGAGGACATCCCAAGATGGGCCTGGACACAGGGAAGTAACCGGCAGGTCCCAGGGAGGGGTCTTGCCTGGAAGAGGGTGAGAGAGGCAGGGTAGTTCCTAGACAGCCTAGAACTGTCAGCACAGGAGTCCCTGAGGCAGCCAAGGGGAAGGCCAGAACCAAGACCAGCTTTTTGTGTGTGTGACCTGTGCTATCACACAGGGCCCTATGCTTAGAAGGGCCCTAAGCTTGGTGTGATGCTCTGCTATCCCCATCTTGAGCTTCTTTGAGACTATTTAAACACAGGGCCTCATATGTGCATTTTGCTCTGGGCCCTGCAAATTATGTAGGCCATCCAGGCCTGAACCAAAGACTTCTACGGAAGGAGAGAACAGGGAGAGGAGGCAGGGGACTTTCAGAGGCACCTGCAAAGTGGAAGGAGGATACCAGGGTCCGAGCAGGTCCTGGGCCTGGCCAGTGGGGGTAGCTGTGGCTCTCCTGGGCCGAGCCCTGTTGCTCCCAGGTTCTGCAGAGGAGGGCAGGCCATGGCTGCATTACTCTCCGCTGTCCCAGCCCCAGCAGCTCACAGAGATGGTCTGTCTTCTAGCTCAGCCTTCCAGACTGGCTTTGGGAGGCAGAAAAGCTTGTATTTTCAGGGGAATGCTTGACCCTGGAAGGCTTTTCCTCTCTGCAAGAACTGTTATTTTTACTTTTGGAGTTTTGTTTGTTTTAAAGATTTATATAGTGTGCTATGTGTACCTGTTCTTGCCCCATTTTTAAGGTATAATTTACATACAGGAAAATTCATCCATTTTAGGGTACGGTTTTTAGAATTTTCACAAATGCAGAGTTGTATAACCCTATAATCATGATAGAGAATAGCTCAAGCCCCCTGTGCCCCTCCACAGTCAACCCTTCTTCCCCAGCCCCTGGCAACCACTGATCGTTCTCAATAACCTTGTGATGTTTTTTCTTTTTTTCCTTTTCCCATGTGGTGTTTAACCCCTTTGCGCTAATATGTAATATTAGAACGTATTACAAAGTAGCAAAAAAACAATTTGACAATGGTGTAAAAATAAAATTACACCTCCATGGAAAGAATGAAGAACCAGAAATAGATTCTATTCTGTGAAAGATCTTATACAATAAGGGGTCTCAAAACAAGGGAGTAAGGAAGGATTATTTAACAAGAGCTGCTGGGATAACTGGACAAAAATTGGGGGAAAAAAATAGGTCATACTTTGCACCACCCCTGTCAAAATAAAATAGATGTTTACTGAGTTACAGTTTTAAAATCAAATCCTAGGAAATTAGTGTTGGGGCTCAGAAAATATGCACTGAAGTGTGGCACTTTGGCATGCTGAGTGTCTTGAAGGAGAATCAAAGTCTCTGACCATCTTTTACCCCTTCGCCCTCCTGAAGCACAGGGAGGAGCTTCCTCTGAATTTCCTTTATCTGACTTAGGGAGGTTCCTGCAGAAGGAATGCAGCTGTCTCCAGCCCTCCCTATGGTCTCAAACAGGGAAGATTAACTCCAGGGAAAAAAGACTAAAGGAGATACAATCAACCCTTCGGAGGGCTGCTGAGAGACTTTATCTGCATAGGACACCCTTTGTTCACCATGCATTTCCTCCCTTCAACCTCCCAGAACCTGTTTCCACCTTCCTCAGTAGCCCCAGCCCTTGTTTCTTTCCGTAGTTTAAATGCTTTTTAAACTGCAGTCTTGTGGCCCTTATTTGAGTCTCATTGCGTGGGACCCATGTACATGCCTGGTAATAAATTTGTAAGTCTTTTCTCCTTTTCATCTGCCTACCGTCAAGTTTATTCCAGAGACACAAATTATTGAACCTTCTGAGAATAGAAGGAACGTTTAAAACTCCCCTGTACTGGCGGAAAATTAAATAGATTATCACTGAACTAATAGAGAACAGCTAAATTTCTCTGCTTTGAAGCAATTTCCCCCGCCCCAGCAAAAAACAATCCCAGTGAAGAAAGACTGACAAAATCAACTATGTAATAAACCTTGGTACATTTCCGAAAGTAACAATACTGAGGTACAACGTTAGCCACGTATTCGGGAAAACAAGGACAAAGGTTAAAAGGCTCCTGATGTGTGAGTTCTTGGAGAAGCCCAGCTTCGCTGGCACAGCTTGGCTTGTGAGGCAGGCGTGGGCTCCCGGAGAGGAAGTGGAGAAGCTGGGGGCGTTGGCCAAAGCCTGTGAGGTCCTGTTGGCTAGGAGGGGGCCTGAGCCCCTTGGCTCCAGGCAAGGTTCCTTCAACTCTCCGCCCCCGCGGCTTCCGAGTCGGGCCTGGGCCACCCACGCTCCCGGTGCCCCGGCGGGCATCTCCGGGATGCTCCTTCCCGAAGCCCAGGCGGGCTCACGGTCCCACTGTGGCCCGCCCTCTTCCCAGACGTATTTCATGAGGTTTCTGAGCCGCGGTTTTCTCGTTTGTAAGTGGAAGATGCCGGCTTCCCTAGAGAATCTCCGAGTACCTACTGTGTTTCCAAATAAGAGGTGTTTGGGGATACTGCAGTGAGCTTTTATCCTAAAAGTGGTGTTGGCGGGGTTAGGGGCCAGAAGAAACTACAAATAAACAAAATGAACACACAAGATAATTACAAGTGAAGTGCTATTAAAAAAACAAACACCAAAGCTGGATTGTGCAAGTGCTATAAAGAAAACAAAAAAATATTGTGTAAGGGCGCCGGGGGAGAAGGGGAGGCGTGGAGGGTTCCAGGGTAGAGTGGCCTTGAATGAGATGGGCCCGAAAAGGGAGCGGGAGGTGGCTGGTCTGTTTCCAGTCCTAGTCTGAGGCCGGGGGAAGGGCTGGGGGCTCAGTCCAGGCCTGGGTTTGGGGTCACCGCCGCCTCTCTCCTTTCTAGCCCTCACCCTTCCTCCTTAGGGCAGACGTGCAACCCCTAACCCCACCTCCTTGCTCCCCAAGGAGAGCGACCAACGGAGGACGGCGGGCAGGGGCTACGTGCGCCCCGTCCCCGCCGATAATCGAATCCTCCAGTAGAATACCAGTGGGCAGGTTAAGTACGGGTGTAGGGAGCAGCAAGGCTGGCCGCTTGGTATTTCAAGAAAGTACCGCGCAGCCATCGCAGGAAGCGCCTGTCAGTCCCCTTATATGCACCGCGCCGTTCGGCGCCGTCTCTACTCCACCCGGCGGGGGCGGGGCAGCAGGACCGTCCGGGCTTCGAGGCTTCAGGGCCGGGAGCCGCGAAGCTGGGAGCCAAGCGCGCGCGAGGACGGCACCCCGGGGGACCCTGGACCGCGCGAGCGAGCCGACCGGGAGACGCGGCTCCCTCGGCCGCCGCCCTGCTCCTGCGGGCGACTCCACTCTAGTCACGCGGGGAGGAGAAAGGCTCGTGCCCCGGCTCGAGGGACTGCCACCCCTCCGCGAACCGCGAGTGGGCGAGTCCAAATCCACCGTGCAACCGCCGCGGCTTCCGGTTCCGATGACGGCGGCGCCGGAAGTCGGGGCTGGGGCTGGGGCTGGGGCTGCGGGACTGGGTGAGACAAGCGGGCTCTGGGCCGGGAGGCGCGGGCGGAGGGCGGGGCGCGGCAGCCACCCCCGCCCGACTAAGCCCCCGCACCAGTCCGCTCTTGGGCTGCTGTCTCCGCAGTCGTCGCTCCGGGCCCGGAGCTGGAGTCCCAGGGACTCACAGGACCCGGGCCCAGCCCTCGAAAAGTCGCCTCAGCTGGGGGAATCGCTCGAACTCAGACGTCCTGTCCTAGTGCGACCCGCCTGGGTCGGAGGTAACCAGCTGCGGACCGGGGGCCGGGCAGCGCATTTGAGCAGGGTCTTTTGCAGGATGAGGAGGAGTTTGTAAGTCATTTGCACGTTAATGCACATGAAACTCCCAGTAGGGGCTGCTGTCCAGGGAAAAGATGGACTTTTTCCTCCCTCTGGTTTTGGTTAAGGAGAGAAAAAAGATTAGAAGCTTCAAAAAAAGGTGTATAATGAAGAAAAGGAACAGGGCAACATGACAGGGTAACTGTGTAGGGTGGGGCAGAGGTCAGCAGCAGATACTGTGGCATCTCTGAAAAGATGACATCTGCATTGAGACCCGAATAAAGGCTTTTGAGTGTTCCAGGCAGAGGGAAAAGCCAGTGCAAAGGCCCTGAAACGGAAGTAAACTGAATGTAGTGAAGAAACAGAAAAAAGGTTGGTGTGGCCAGAGTATGGCAATTGAGGGAGAGAGCGGTAGGAGATGAGGTTGGAGAGATAGTTGGGAGTTAGCTCACATAGAGCCTGCAGGCCATAGGAGCTTGGAGTTTGTTCTAAGTACAATGGAAATCTATTGGTGTTAAGCAGAGGAGTGATATGTAGGGTGGAGAAAGGACAGAGGTGGGGGCTGCCAAAGTGTAAGAATTGGGTCAGTGCAGGCTGTCAATTCTGTGTCAGGCAAAGGGGAATTTTCCATGATTTGCACAAAGTTCCATTGTCCCTGCCCAAGGAGCCCTCTTGTTTCAGGATGCTAACAACTGGGGACAAAATCTCTGTGTACGACTTGGCAGGGATTTTAATATTTCCCTCATGACTCTTTCTTCCCATCACCAACCCCCCTTGAGCTCAAGCCCTCTAGGCCAAAGATTAGGAAATAAATGCTCTGTTTAACCAGCAAATGCATATTGAGCAGCACCTTGGACCAGGCCCCGGGCTGGGCACTGAGGGGAGAGAGAGGATGAGACTAGACTCCAGCCCTTGAGCAGCTCACAGACCAGTGGGAGAGACAGACAGTTACTGTGCTTCAGTAGTAGGGACTCAGATATGTGTGGTATGGGCACCCTTGACAGGTTTGTGAAGCAGAAAAGGAAGCAGGGAGTTTTCACTGAGGGCTTCATGGGGAGCTGATGATTAAAGTACAGTTTATGTTCTCCAGGCAAAGAAGTGCAGAGGACACTCTAGAAATAGGAACAACTTGTGCAAAGGAAGTGAATGTATAATTACAAAGGGCTTGTATGTCAATCCATGGTAGTGTTGAGCAACGGGGTAACAGGATCTGATGCATGTTTTGTAGAAATCACCCTGGTGGATAATTTCTGTACATGTGAGACCTTGCGGAGGAAAGCTTAGGACCAGTGCCCATGAAATTCCAATCATCAGCACTTGTATTAATCATGTAGTTTGTTAAACACAAACACACACACATCCTTGCACCTGGGAAAGATGATCCACTGTGGTTCAGGCACAGTCACTTGCCTGAATCAGCCTCCTGGGCTTTTTGGATGGAATGCCCGCAAACAGTTGTTTCCCCAGCTCATTTATTTTATCTTTAAATATTGTATTGAGTTAATCACACTCCTCAGTTCATGATACATTTAACTGGTCCACGCAGGGCCTTTTTCTCCTTTGTATTTATTTATGTATTTCTTTTTGTCTCCATTCCTCCCTTCTCTCCTCACCATAGGAAATCACTCCGATGTATTTGGTGTATATCTTTTATTTGCCTTGGTTGTATGCATATTTTTTCAATTTACATAAATGGTATTCTACCTGGATTTCATTTATTTCTTTTTCTACCAGAGAGGGACAGGTGGGCCAAGATGGTGAGGCTAGGACTGACAGTGCTGGCGGGACTGGGAAAGAGAGTGGTGAAGTGGGGAGGATTCCGATGGTCACCTTGGACACAAGGTTCTTTTTTTTTTTTTTTACCTGCTAAGATTCCCACATCCTAAAGGTTCTCTGTATGTTGTTATTCCATACCTTTTTTTGAGAGAATGCACAACAGGCTAGATGTGAACGTTTTAGAAGGACATGTGACAGCCCTCTCGTTTCAAATCCCATGGATGGAAGGATGGGGCGGGAAATCAACTCTCACCAGCATTTTGAGGATTGTCCATGTGTTCAGTGTCAAAGGCTGCTCTGAATGGAGGGGAGCACTGCCCTTTCTTTCAGTGGTATAATGAGGAGGGAAGTTTGTGTCACAACGAGAGAGATTCTAGTCTGGTGGGCAAGGCAGGCCCTCCGACAGATCGTTACCCAGGGATCAAAACTGGCATCAGGGGTGCAAAGTGAGAGCAGAGGGAGCCAGGTGGGAGCAGGCTAGGGATGATATCTGAGCTGCCTGGGAAGGGATGGGCCAGCTTCTGGAGTAGTCCAAGAGGTGAGGGGAGATGAAGAGCAGCCCAGGGCACAGAGCTGTAAGAGAGCAAGGCTTCAGGCTAGCTAGACACAAGGTGCCGTCCATGGGTGGGCACCGCAAGAGGCCTAGGCTGGAGTGGTAGGCAAGGCCTGTCAGGTCAGCATGGTTGGCAGTTATTCCCTAAGCCGAGTTTCCAAGTATCAGCCATTCAAGGGCTGCCTTCATGGCATATTTCACTATAGTACATGCAAAAGCAATTCCTCTAACTGTAAGAGAATGTGGCTATAACGAATATGTGAAAATACATGAACTATGATCATGTATAGCATATGGATTTCTAGTCAGTATTGCCTGCTGTGGGCTCTGTGAGGCCTGCTCTCCCTTCTGATTAAAAAGGGAGATGAACAAGGATAACAGTATGAAAAGTGCTGAAAACAGAGTAGTTTTCTTACCATGATTCAGAAAACCCCTGCCCTCATACCAGCCTGCGTCCTCCACTGTGCACCCCAGCTGGGAGGATGGGAGGCTATGCACAGCTATATTCGGTTAAGCAGGGAATTTCTGAGCGTTGGTGTATGACATGGGAATGGTGACAGAGATTATGGCCCAGGTACCCTTCCCGCTGTGCCACCCAGGCCCAGATGAGGCCTAACCCAGCTGACCCTCCCCAGGCTACGACCACCATGGAGCAGTGTGTGTGTGTGGAGAGAGAGCTGGACAAGGTCTTGCAGAAGTTCCTGACCTATGGGCAGCACTGTGAGCAGAGCCTGGAGGAGCTGCTGCACTACATAGGCCAGCTACGGGCTGAGCTGGCCAGTGCAGGTTGGTGTGCCCCCCCACAAAATCCCCATACCAGCCTCCCCGTAGACATGGAAGACCCAAGGCTACTTGGTGAGAGGGTTCCAGAAGAGCACGGTTAGGATGTTCGTACATGCCTCCCTAGACCTCCTTGAAGGGGCATAATGGCAGTCTCTAAGCTATTTCAAAAAGCCCAGCAGAAATTAATTTAGGGAGGCCAGGCATGGTGGCTCACACCTGTAATCCTAGCACTCTGGGAGGCTGAGGTGGGAGGATGCCCTGAGGTTAGGAGTTCAGGACCAGCCTGAGTAAGAGTGAGACCCCCATCTCTACTAAAAATAGAAAAAATTAGTTGGGCATGGTGGTGCACACCTGTAGTTCCAGTGATTTGGGAGGCTGAGGCAGGAGGATCACTTGAGCCCACGAATTTGAGGTTGCTGTGAGCTAGGCTGACACCGTGGCACTCTGGCCTGGTCAACAGAGTGAGACCATCTCAAAGAAAAAAAAAATGAATTTAGGGATCAGAGGCGGGAGGATCGCTTGAGGCCAGGAGTTTGAAGGTCAGCCCGAGCAACATTTCAAGACCCTGTCTCTACAAAAAATTGAAAAATTAGCTGGGTGTGGTGGCACACACCCATAGCCCCAACTACTAAGGAGGCTGAGGAAAGAGGATCACTTGAGCCTAGGAGTTTGAGGTTGCAGTGACCTATGATACTGCCACTGCACTCCAGCCTGGGCAACAGAATGATACCCTGTCTCAAAAATATATGTGTATAAAAAACAAACCAAAAACCTCATATACCCTTCATCCAGATTTGCCCATCTGCTAATATGTTGCTGTATTTGCTTTCTCATTCTCTTGCATGTTGTTACTTCTTAACCATTTGAAAATAAGTTGCAGATAATGTACCCCTTTGCCCCTGAGCCTTCAGTGTGCATTTCCTAAGATCAAGGCATCATCTTACATAAATACAGTTTATGTAATTATTAAAACCAAGAAATGAAACATTGATATAGTATCACCCAACGACTATAATTCACATTTCAATTTTGCCATTGTCTCAGAAATTTTCATAAAGCACTTGATTTTATAACCCAGTATCCAATCCAAGATCACACACTGCATTTAGTTTCTCATATCTAATCTTTAGTTTTTTATCTTTTTTATTATTATTTTATTTTTTATTCTGATTTTCCACCCTCCTCATATTGCTGACATAATCTTTAGTTTTTTAAATCTGGGACATTTCCTCTGCCTTCCTTTGTCATTCATGATATTGACATTTTTGAAGTATTAAGGCCAATTATTTTGCAGAACATCTCTTAATTTGGATTTGTCTGATGTTTCCTCATTACTCAGGTTTTGTATTTTTGGCAAGAGTACTTCAGAAGTAATGTGTGCTCAGTGTATCACATTGGGAGACACAAGATGATGGTATATTGCATTATTGGTGATGTCGACTTTTTTTTTTTTTTTTTTTTTTTTTTTTTTTTTTTTTTTTTTTTTTTTTTTTTTTTTTTTTTTTTTTTTTTTTTTTTTTTGAGATAGAGTCTCACTCTTTTGCCCGGGCTAGAGTGAGTGCCGTGGCATCAGCCTAGCTCACAGCAACCTCAAACTCCTGGGCTCAAGTGATCCTTCTGCCTCAGCCACCCGAGTAGCTGGGACTACAGGCATGCGCCACCATGCCCGGCTAATTTTTTCTATATATTTTTAGTTGGCCGATTAATTTATTTTTAATTTTAGTAGAGGCGGGGGTCTCACTCTTGCTCAGGCTGGTCTCGAACTCCTCAGCTCAAATGATCCGCCCGCCTCGGCCTCCCAGAGTGCTAGGATTACAGGCGTGAGCCACTGCGCCCGGCCTGATGTCGACTTTGATCGCTTGGTTAAGATGCATCTGCCAGGTTCCTCCACTGAAAGTTCCAATTTTTTCTTCGCAATTAATTAATAATATTTTGAGACTATATAAATGCTCTGCTTTTTATCAAATTTCAACCCACTAGTTTTAGTATCCATTTGGTGATTGTTGCCTGATTCAGTTATTATTTAATACTAAGCTGGTTGCAACATGGGTGATTTTTCCAGCTCTGTCATTCTTTTTTTTTTTTTTTTTTTTTTTTGAGACAGAGTCTCACTCTCTTGCCTGGGGCGAGTGCCATGGCGTCAGCCTAGCTCACAGCAACCTCAAACTCCCGGGCTCCAA
>RJWJ010015973.1:0-35233 GCA_004363605.1 Indri indri
TATTAGATTATATGTGAATTTGTTTATCTGTTCCCTTTAACTAGAATGTAATTAAGTTCTATGAGAACCAGGGATTTTGTTTGTTTTATTCAGTGCTGTATTCTCAGCACTTAGAAGAGGTCTGATACGAAGTACACAGTTCCTCGATACATTGTTTAAATAAATCAGTGGTAGAGGGCCCCTCAGCCCCTGGCTCTGTCCATCAGAATGTTTTTATCATTGCACCCTTCCCTTGTGCCTGTGTTTATCTATGTCATTTTCCTATCTGCTAGCTCTTTTCTGCTCTCCCTGTACATCTGTGTCTGTTCAAGCCTTCTTGACTGACCTATGTTACTAGGCATCGGGCTCCAGATTTTGAAGCACGTGTCTGGTCATCCTCTACAAGAATCCCATCTTTGAAAAACACTTTCCTCACTTTTTAGCAACTTTCAGGTGTAGAAGGGCTAACTGCATCGCCTACACACAAAAAACAACTTACTCATTAGAGGTAAGGATGTTCTTAACTATACAAGAATAACTACTAACTACCTTGGATGGAAATGATTATAAACCAGAGTCTTTTCTTCTCCTGATGGAGCAAACACAAACATATACAATTTAGCCTTCAAGGAGCATTCCGTTACAAAGCCATAGCAAAAGTCTTCTGCTTGTTCAGTGGACAATGCTTTCTCTTCCTTCCATGCTTTCGTATACGTTGTTCACTTCCCCAGAACATTTCTGATTCATCTATATTTTCAGATTTCAGGTTGAACATAACTTCGGCAAAGTATTTTACTTGATGCCTATATTAGGTTAGGGATCTTTGCTCCTTTTTCCCTTGGCTCTTTGCACTTCTTACATTGTAAAGTATTATTTTACTTTTATTCCTTATTTAAAGACTATCTTTATTGCCTGGGCTCCTTTTGATCTTGTTCTTTGCTTTATTCCCGGTACTTTTCACAGTGCCCGGTACAGAGCTCTGCTCAGTAAATGTTTGTTGAATGAATGAGTGAAATGCCTAATGATCCTTTAAAAAATATATACTTTTTTTTATCTTCAGAGCCTAGAAATGACAACAAATAGAGAACCTAAGAGGTATTGATAGAATGCAGGGGGAGGATGGAGGGAGAAAGGGAGGCAGGAAGAAGAAGAAAATGTTCAGATATAGATTTTGATATAAGAAAAGTGTCAGTGAAAATTTAGGAATAAAACTATGATTGCCTTCTATTTCCAATCATCAATTAGCATAGAAAAGATGAGGGCTCTTTTCCCCAGTTGTTTTCAACATCACTCATATAAAATGTACTTAATTTTTACTGCCCTAGGTTAAAGAGGCATGAAATGTCTGTAATTAAAGATAATGTTTATAAGTGTTTCCAGAGATGTTTGAGATACATCACATAAAGAAACTGATATTAGTAACAACTGAGGTCATATATTTCCTCCTGAAACAGTATGTATGTTCATTCTATAGACAGTATGTAGCCTAACTGCTTTTTAACGAGCAAAACTGTTAGCTAAAGATTTCAATTTCAATTTTAATTTAATATTGAAGGGAAATTTGGTTACTAAGTCATATCAAGTATATTCAGAATATCTTAACCTTTTTAAGAGTGTCTTCAAATTCCATTATTATCAAATATTTACACATTCAATTTCAAAGTAAATGGTCTCTTAATCATAGCTAATTTTAGAACATTTTTATATACCATAATGAGTATTGTTTTGATTTACCTATGTGAAAAATTTAATAGATCAAGAATGCTAGATTAAGCAAAATAAATGTTATGTCCATGTATAAGTTTTTCAGTGTTGCATTTTATTTTTTGTCAAAATCATAAAAATGTTTAATTTTAGTTGCAAAAGCAAGTTATTTTCAAATAATGTTTTTTTTTTTTTGAGACACAGTCTCACTCTGTCACCTGGGCTAGAGTGTCATGGTATCAGCCTAGCCCACAGCAACCTCAAAATCCTGGGCTGAAGCGATCCTCCTGCCTCAGCCTCCTGAGTAGCTGGGACTACAGGTGCGCACCACCATGGCCGGCTAATTTTTTCTATTTTTAGTAGAGATGGGGTCTCACTTTTGCTCAGGCTGGTCTCGAACTCCTCACCTCAAGCGATCCTCCCACCTCAGCCTCCCAGAGTGCTAAGATTAAAGGTATGAGCCACCAGGCCCAACCCAAATAAAATTTTAATAACAATATAATTTCAATATTTTCCTTTAGTTATGAATTATGTCAAAAATAACTCATGCTAGCTTTTTTATTAAGAAACTATTACTGTCAGCTAATAATAAACATTTAATACGTTTAATAATAAACATTTTAGAACAATGTATGTTTTTCATGATGTTCATGATGTTAAAGAAAAGGTAAATTCTATAGAAAGCATAATGCTTTAATTTTATAGGAATGTGTTAATGATGAAAATAGTGACATGTTTTTTTCAGTTAATTTAGTTGTGCGAAATCCTAGTATAAAGCAAAACATATATCTTCCAAGGAAGTTTAAGGGATTGATTTAGAGGAAATTAGCCTGAGTAGATGTTTTATATACTAACTAAATTTTTATACTCAGTTTCAATTATGAAGACAGTAAAGACAGTTAAAAGGACAATTTGAACATTTTTTTTTCATTCTTCCCTGTTGAATACATGGTTCACTGTAATCAAGGAAAATATCTGCAAGTTTTAAATAAATTGGCAATTTGGTGAATTTAGAAAGTTGGTAAATTCATCCTGTAGCTGCATTGACCTCGTTGGGCTAGAAATGAGGGAAAAGAGAAATGTTGAGTCTTTGGGGGTCCATTTAAAGAATTGGGGGTTGTCTTTGGGGCAAGAGGGAGTTACTGAAGAGTTGTAGGGAGGGGATGGGGTGAATCACTAAGGAGTAAAATAAGATTGCAGCGGAGGGCGCTGGGCCTGAAGACTGTGTCTGTGAGATCTTCGGGGATCCCCAGAGACAGATTTGAGAGACAGATATAAGAGAGAGACAATCTCTGAATATTTTTTCGTATATTAAGTATGAAGAGTAAAAGTAGCTTTTTTTTTCACTAATGAGAATAACTAACATTGAAGCATTATGAAAAATCTCTTGAGCAGCAGGAGCATGTGGTAACAGTAATTATAAGAATTTAAGCATCTTCTGGTTTCAGAATATAGCTTCCCATGAAAACAATTTCTTCCATCTCTTACTTGTAGGTAATATTACTATTCTGAAGTAGACCCTGAGGAAGGTTCTGTAATGTCATCACACTGTCCCCCAAGTTTCCTATAAAGTTAATAAAGGCTGGTTGTCCCCCTACTCTAGCATGTCTCTAAGACAGCACTGTAGCTTCTAAAATGCCTTTTGTACTGTATATATTTGACTTCTATACAAGTGAGAAATTACCAAGGAAAGCTCTCAAACATTTGTAAAGCGTTTTAGTGTTGATCACACCAGCTTTGACAGAGCACGTCCAATGACAGTCGCCTCCCACTCACATAAAATGTGGTCTCTGTTTTCTGTAATTGCCATTTCAATATTCCGAATTGCTTAAAAATTTACATCAAGGTCAAGTGTTAATAGCTCCCTTAGCATAGATAGCCTACTTCTATTAGTGAAAATCATTATTACTGCTGGCCACTTACTGATGCTCAAAACCACAGACTTTCAACAGCTAACAATTTGTTTAAAAATATTTTGAGGCCGGGCGCGGTGGCTCATGCCTGTAATCCTAGCACTCTGGGAGGCCGAGGCGGGCGGATTGTTTGAGCTCAGGAGTTTGAGACCAGCCTGAGCAAGAGCGAGACCCCGTCTCTACTAAAAATAGAAATAAATTAATCAGACAACTAAAAATATACAGAAAAAAATCAGCCGGGCATGGTGGCGCATGCCTGTAGTCCCAGCTCCTCAGGAGGCTGAGGCAGGAGGATCGCTTGAGCCCAGGAGTTTGAGGTTGCTGTGAGCTGGGATGACGCCACGGCACTCTAGCCCAGGCAAGACAGTGAGACTCTGTCTCAAA
The DNA here is from genome assembly GCA_004363605.1 of Indri indri. Taxonomy (NCBI): domain Eukaryota; kingdom Metazoa; phylum Chordata; class Mammalia; order Primates; family Indriidae; genus Indri; species Indri indri. The sequence goes on from RJWJ010015973.1 coordinate 3,981, forward strand.
AAAAAAAAAAAAAAATATTTCGAGTGCTACAATTAGGAAAATAAATAAACAAAGCAGCCTCAGTATCACTTTCCTCCCCTATTTAATGACATTCAAGCATAAATTCTCAGATTACCCAATTATTTTCTGTAAATAGGGTATGTGAGCTACTTTTTATGGCAACAAAAATGCTTAGAGATTTTCTTCTGGTAAAGACTCCAATAAATTACATAACTGTGAGTGAGCCATGCCTTTTACAGAGGGTGTGGTTTGCACATTTGACCTTATGAAACCTTATAATAAGATGTATCACAAGTTACTTTTAACGATGAAATTCCGGTTTCTTTCCAAGCAACTATTATCCATGTGTAAGTGTGCATGTGTGTGTGTGTGTGTGTGTGCATTTTCTCCACTACATGCATTTGTTATAATGAAACAAAGAAAACTTGGAATGTTGGTGAAAGTTTTCCATTTCACATTTATGTGGCATGATTCACTGTGCTAACAATGCTACGACAATCCATAAAATTTTTCTCAATTTTCAACACCCATCCCAAATGCTGGCTCTTTCATACAAAGACTTTTATGCATATTGTTATTAACTTAGATTTGACCTTTTATTTTAAATCCTTATTATATTTATATGTTTTCTTCTTATTGGCATCTACTAAATTCTTCTCTGAACTGCGATTATATTTTGGCTTGAGTTATCTTTCATTCTTATAAGGTACTGTCATCTACAGTGCCTAGAATAGGAGCTTTCACATTGTTAATTTTAAGTTATATTGGCTAAATTGATTTAGAATCAGCATTATTTTAAAGTAAGAGTAGGAATCCTATAGTCTGGGTTCTTGTTTAGTCAGAGAAGTACTGTCTCAAACTAGAACACAATTATAAAACCCCTAGTGCCAAAATCAGAGCAATCATAAGAAACTTCAGGCCAAGAGCATCTGAAAAAATCAATAAAACAAACAAGAAAATGATTCTCAAGTAGAAGTGAAAACACATAAGCAGTGAGGCACTATGTTCCATATGGGTCATGACATCTAAAAAGTAACACAGAGTTCAAAATAGGGACTTCAATAGGAGCACATCTACAAGTTTTTACTGGTGGTATGGCAACACTGAACAATAACAGCAACCACACTAAATGTAGTATTTTATATTCATATAACATTTTTACAGATTTCATAGTGCTGTGGCTTATATTATCTTTCTGGACCTTACCATAATTCTGCCATATTTGTCCCATTATTATTATAAATCAATTTAGGGTTGGGGAGATTAAATTATTTACCTAAGGTTGTAACTGAGTTCAAAGCTAGAAACAGTCCAAAGTTCCTTCAATACTGGAACTTGGCATTCTTCATTATGGGTTTCCCTTGTTATCCAGCCTTTATAATGTTTAAAATATTATGAACAGAAACAAAGTTGATTTTAACTTCCTATAGATAAGTCATGTAAAATGTAAGTCCTATTTCCAATATTCTAAAGAAACTCAGTTGCCATGGAAATGGATAATTATAGGAGATTTCTGCCATGCATTATAAATTTTTGCAAAGATAGGGCATACAGGGGAAAAAAACATATGCTTCTATGGACAGAAATTTACTTATATTCAACTAACCAAATAACACGGAGGTAAAAAGCTCTGTGTTAGATATTATAAAAGAGATAAGAATAAAATGCAATATAGTTAAAAAACAATGTAAATATTGATGATAAAATCCCATGTAACCATAGGAAAAGAAAGTATGAATTTTGCATGTATAATTTGGGGAGGTCTTCCAGACAAAGTAGAAAGTCAGCTGAGCTTTTAGAGCTGTGTAAGCCTCTGACTAGTTGACACAAGGGAAATGACACCCTAGTCAGATGAAATAGCCTGATCAAAAGATAAGGGCTAGATAGCAAAATCATTTTTAGGGACTTAGATTTTATCAATAGGAGAGACAATGAGTTCATGGTAGACAACATTAGAAAGATTAAGTTATGAAATTTAAGAATAAATAATTTGGATTTTATTTTGTAAAAACAATAGATTTATTTTTGACTGGGAAAAAAACATCAGCACAACCGTATTTTAGGAAGACAATACTGTCATAAGTGGATTCAAGGAAGATGGAATCAAAGTCAACAGAGGCAACAGAAAATATAACGAGGGTCAAACCAAAGTTCTGCCAAAGGGAGGGGCAGAGAAGTGATACATGGGATTTCAGGGATAGAAACAAGTTTTTGTTACTAATGAGAAGTAGGGACAAAAAGGAAAAGGAAAGAGAGCATTTGACAACTCTAAATAACAAAGAACATGACATTAAGTAAAATAGAGAATTTCTCAAGTGGAACAGGTTAGGTGGCCAGGCCCAATTTGGGACGTACTGAGTCTGAAGTGTACATGGGACAGACAGAGTTACCCAGCAAGCAGTTTGAAATCTTGGCATGATATCCAATTAAAAAAAAATAATGGCTTGAGATTTGAAGTTGGAAATCTCAAAGAGAAATTGAATTTGTGGAAATAGAGTTGTCTTAAGAAAAATTGTAAGAATATGACAAGAAAACAGTCAAAGGAAGAATCAAGGAACACAACCACACCTTACCCTAGAAGAAAACTGCTTCCCTGCAGATAAAACCCAGATGGCATTGACTTAAAGGCAGAATGGAGAGGAGAAAAAGCAGTGAAAAGAGGCTACCCTTTCTTATTTCAGGAGGGGTTCTTGTCTGCAAGCAACAGAAACCAACTCTGGCTGATTAAACTAGAAAAGCAATTTCTTAAAAGGACACTGAACAGTTAGAATTGAAAGAAGCGCTGGGTAACAAAGTTCAGGGCCCTGCACCGCATAGCAGGGATCCACTGCTGCCACATCTCAGCACCAGGTAGTAAAGTCCACACTTCCAAGCCAACTACTCCAGACAAAAGGGGATACATTATTAGTGCCATCACAACTGCCTGGAGCTCTCAGTCTCCCTGGAACTGTGGCAGCTGCCTTGAAAGTTACTCCCAATTACTGTATCTCTGGAATATGTACATTAGTTTGATGGAGCCTGGGTCATGTGTCCCCAGCCTAGTAGTAAAGAAAGCTAGGGAAGTGAGTATCTGGCATTTTCAGCTTTTCTAGTGAAAATGAGAGATGCTCTAAGACTGCGGTCACCAGCCCCCAGGTCGCCAACCAGTCCTGGTCCATGCCTGTTAGCAACCAGGCTGCACAGCAGGAGGTGAGTGGCGAAGAAGGTGAGTGAGAGAAGTTTCGTCTGTATTTACAGCTGCTTCCCAAAGCTCGTATCAACGCATAAGCTCCACCTCCTGTCAGATCAACGGTGACATTAGATTCTCATAGGAGCACGAACCCTACTGTAAACTGCGCATGCAAGAGTTCTAGGTTGCACTCTCCTTATGAGAATCTAATGCCTGATGATCTGAGGTGGAGCTGAGGCCGTGATGCTGGCGCTGGGAAGCAGCTGCAAATACGGATTGTCATTAGCAGAGAGGTTTACACAATAAATGTAATGCGCTTGAATCATACTGAAACCATCCCCCCAACCCTGGTCCATGGAAAAATTGTCTTCCATGAAATGGGGCCCAGGTGCCAAAGAGGTTGAGGACAACTGCTCTATGAGACAGAGCATCTTTTATCAAGATTCATAAAGTAAGGTAATTCTGCAATGTTAGTAAGCAGGTTCAAAGGCTGGACAGTTACAAGAATACAAATGTCCAACATGTTTCCAAGAGTTCGGTATCAGAAAGAAGAAAGCTTGAAGCAGAAATAAGCAATTTCTTTAGAGCAGATGAGATTCAAATATAAGAATACAGAGTCAGTGGAAAGGGAGAAACCGAAAGACACAACAGAAATAATAGATATTTAATGACACTGGGCCTATGGAGGAGTTAGGAAATCTTGCAATTCAGAGCAGAGGTAAGTAAGGCTCTGAAAAGAAAGGAAAACAAGAGAAAGGTAAAGGTAATTAACTTCTGTAGAGAGCTTTCTAAATGCTAAACATGATGCTTGGATTTATCTATATTTACCTTTACTCATCCAACAACACTATTAATTATTGGATTTTACATACTATCCAAATTGTAATGTTAATAGCATATGTATTGTGTTTCAGATATTATTCTGATTAACTCATTTAATCCTGATAACAACCAGATAGGCATCGTTATTGACATTTTGCAGATGAGAAAACTAAGGTAGTGAAGTCTTCCTAAGTATCCTAACTTAGGATTCAAACTAAGTTTTGCTAATTCCAAGATTCCTTTTAAGGATAAAACAATAAAGTAAAGTAATAGACATTTAGAGGGAATATTATTCTGAAACCATATACTCCCTGTAGATCATATTGACTAACAACTCCCTACCCTTTAACTTAATGGTGTCCATTTCTATAGGCAGGGTATACAAATGCAGTCTCAAACAGAGAGGTCATTGCTTAGCCTTGAGTTTCAATTTAGATTCTTTTGTAAAGTCCTTAAAAGACATCATCTTGAAAGTCAGGCTTTGTGAAGAAGAATAAAAAAAGAATTCTTAAGTTCAAAAAATTCTCTTTACATATCAAAAGCAAGGCTTAGATGACTGCATTTACAGTTTTACTATAAGGCACAATACAAAAAGGATAGAAGATACGATCTATAAGATAACTGAGTTTTTGCCACATGGGAAAAGGAACAGCCACTTTGGTGTTTGAAGGAGGTTGCAGAGAAGTAGAAGAGAATAGAGAAGGGACAAGATGATGCTAGTCCCCAGGGTGACTAAAACTCTGCTTCAGAGATACCTGATAATTGGAGGTAAAACCAAGTAACATGCAATATTGTATCTAACTAGGGAGGTTTCCTTAAAATTATACTTCTCGTACACCCTAGCCATCCGGGAGATGCTGGTGTAGGAAACAGAGGCTCTACAGGAACCAATGGGCATGAAGAGAATCTGGCTTAGGATAAGGGAATCACGGAGTGCGGGCGCCTGGATTTGAACGGTGGGCGCCAGGGAAATATCTACAGGACTGGACAGGTACTGCGACACGGGCTGGCTGCATCAGCTACTCAGTGACCTGCCCATAGGACAGGACAGTACAATCCTTGCACCAGATTCTTCTGCTGCTAGAAGGAATAATCCTGGTTTTACTAATCAAAATAATTTAAATGAAAAAATAAATAAATAAAACCTCTCATTTCAATTTGAATGTTAACAGCATATTAATCAAAACATAAACTTCAAATGACAAATGTTCAATTGATGTTTTACATCATTTTAAAAGATCCATATATCTATAAATTGTCAGGTGTGTGTGTGTGTGTGTGTGTGATCCTTTGGTTAATAAATTATAAATTGAAATAAAAAATAAGCAGAAGTAACCAAACTATACTTCTTTGGTATCCTCAGATATTTCATTTTAATTCACAGAAATATTGGGCCAAGGACACTAGGATATTCAGACAATTTCTAGATGAATTTAAAGAGACTTGCTATATCAATGACTATTAATTCAAATGAGGTCATACCAAACAACTTTCTCAACTACTCCCAAATTCAGGTTAGACAATGACTCCAGGCCACCTGAGACCAGATGCTACAGGAGGAGAATTATTAGCTTTATCACTAAGTAAAGTTTCAGCATCTCCTGTCCTAATTAAGAATGAACACAGTGGCATCCAAATAAGTACATCCATGTGCTCTAACCCTGATTTTTGAATCCGGGGCACACTACCTCTTGGAATACTTAGATTCTACCTAATTCAAATAAAGAAAAGGAAACAGCTATAATCATAAATAATTTTTGATGATAAAGACAAATTGTAATGAATGACCTTATTATTGAGCTAAGGCTATTTCAAGTTTTAGGAGCTACCTTTTACCTGCTAAGTACCAAATGTTTATTTAAAAAAATTCATTAATACTTAAATTACTCTAGAGAGCCCACCTATCAATCTAAAATCATCATGTGCACAATTTGGGAGATTTGCAGAGACTTTCCAGAAAAGTGAAATTCTAACAGATTAGAATTAGTTTTATCTATAACTCTATACTGTTAGTAATTCCTAGGGTCTTTTTGTCATGGTTAAAGTGACAGATCTCCCTTTCTGGAATATACATAGATAGGCATGCTAGCTCTAAATATCGCTATGTTAACAACAATGGGTACAATAAAGATTATTCTGATAGGCATGTAACCCGTTAATATTTTGCTGGGTCTATATTTTCTCAGTCTGAGTATAATGCTTGAATCACAAATGCGCTAAGCATATGAGTAGTCAGATTATTCATTTGTTCAAGTAATATTATTTCCAGAATATCCAGCACAATGTCAGACAATGAGCTAGGATATACCGATGAACACGACTAAGTCCCTGCCACTATTCTACTCTAAGTCCAGGGTACACTAAAAGACACTGAAAAACACTTATCACTAATTATGAAAAGCATAATAATAACAACTTACCAAACATTAGCTATTCCTGCAAATATATAATACTTGTAACAGGCCACCCTAATCGTATTTGCCCTCAGGTCCTCTAAACAAGATCTTCTTTCAACTTTAAAAATATTTGGCAAAATAAAATAATCAAAGTAGTGGAAGGTTTTGAATAATTTACTTTAGCGTACACTTAGGATATAATTGTCCAAGAAAAACAAATCACCTTAACATCAACACTGAAAAAAATGACTTCTACTAATAAACCTGATATGTTATTGTTATAGATAACGGTTTTTGAAAACTGAGAAGAGAATAAACATTAGGAAGTGCTGTAATTGAAGTATTAAAACAAGGACATTTTCAAGTTTTATAAAGCACTTGAAATAGGAGATAAGTGAGTCGTATGCAAAATTTATACTACTTGACAGCTACTGATGAAGAATTATGGTGGATGTTCTTTATTTTATAATTTTTTATAACTATAATTTATATTTGTTCCTTTTTTAAGCTTAGCTAAACAATTTTCTTCCAAACCTTGAATTTCTGGAACTCCTGTAAATATTTTAAGATAACTCTGTTGGAAAATTATGAGGATGACCATCTATCACAGCGACCTTTAACAAATTAGGAAAAAAACTGTTCTCATGATTCAAAACCATCTGTATGACACACAATTTTCTTTCCTTTGCCTACTCGAGTTAATTTGATTTTCATTTTATGGAAATAGGCAAATTTCTTGATATCTATGTTCATAATTTTACTTTTATTTCAGAGAGTTTGTGTATCAATCAACCCTCTCAGGGAAACCATTTAAGTTCTCTGACACTTCGTTTTTATTTAGTTACTTTTTTATAAGCGAAATGAGAAATTTGGTTTAGACTATAATTTTAAGAATTCCTTCCAGGTTTAAAAGCCCCTGACTAATATCACACCAGTGAAAATAAACTTGCAGATGTGTATTAGATAAGAAAACTAGCACAGAGCCTACCGCAGAAGAGGTGTTTAATAAATGTTTGAAATGAGTGAATACCTAAAGGACCATAACATTAACTAGGATGATCTGATTTCATCAATGGCATGACAACATTAAACATTATATGGTAAAATAATAATTTTAACACATTTATTTTTAGTAGTACAAATTATGAAAGCAATAAAGCACTGTAGCTTGGTAAAATTTTGGTTCCATCAAACTCTCTCTTGTTTCTTGGGAATATGTTATAACTGTTTTCTTCCACTAAAAGAAATATAGATCATCAATCAATAATACCATACTGAGTTATTAAAATGTATACTAAATGAAGATAATGATGATAATATAAAATACATGCCCCGAAACATGAAGAGTATAGCCTTCAAACTATGTTTAAAAAACAAAAAGAAAAGACAAGAGTGTCAACCAAAATAGAATATGTTATTTAAAGAGTTGACTGATTTAACTCTTTGGGTCAAACAGATTTTCACACTGATGTGACTTTACTGCTAAGAATTTTCATTAGTTTTACCCTTTTCCAATTCTTAAGCATCAAGATCCCTTCAGTTAAAGGGGGATATATTGGGCATTAGAGACAGTTTCTTCCTGTTTATTTTTATTTCTATTAATAGTTTATCTTCAATAGATCTGTGTAATTATGAAAGGAAAGTTCATTCAAATATAGTAATAAAAACTAATTGTAAGACTATTGAATAATTAACAAAATCAAAGGTATATTTAGCTTTACTTTTTGCTCCAATTTACTCTAATTAATTTAAAGTTTGTTGGAGAAATAATGTAACATATGTTTATTGGGTAGCTCTACATTAAATTATTTCTCTCATCTGCTCTTTCTTTTTGCATCCCATTTGAGTGAAGAAGCAAAATATTGAAATAAGAAGTGAAAGTAGAAGTAACCTCCCATGTATTCAGGAATAGAGCCATAAAGTAGATAAATTCTAGTCTTCTTAGAGAGAGTAGGAATGTGCACACTCCAGAGTCTTTTTCTGGAGTGTAGTAAAAACTCTGAATGCTTCTGAAATTCTCTTATCACTTTTCTAAATTTTCTCCAGAATTTTTTCTTTATTAATTTCCATTATCTACAGGACTAGAGTCATTTGGATAAACATTCACTCAATTACTTTAAAGTCACTCAAAATAAATATATCAAAATCTTCATTTTAGAGTCATATATAATTACTTAGCATAGCTCTTTAAACACAGTCACAAGTCAATAAATACATATTGATTCCATGAACACTTTATTCTGAGGATGAACAAGGCCAAAAGGTAAATGTAAATCAGATGCTCTTTCTTATTTAATCACTATGTTTTTTCAATAATCTGAATTTATTATTAGGTTAGGCAAATATGTTAAGTCAAATGTGCTATTAAAAACATGCAAAAGGCATTCTGGAGATTTAAAGATAAAATATCTTTTTTTTTAACTTTCATATTTTGAATATATTTTTGGATATCAATATGTTTAGTATGTTTTTATCTATTAGGTTAGATTAGCAAAATTTTTGTTTTTATAAATTAACATGGTATATTTATTATCAAAAATTGTACTAGGCCCAAACCGAACAAAGATGCTGTGTCACATAAAGATTTTATTTTCTTCATCTCCCACTGCTTTTCTAGAAGCAACATCCCTGGATGAAAATAAAGTAGCCTTAACATTGCTTCTGCTTCATGTGTTATATATCTGTTGATATCAGAAGACCAGGATGCTGCAATAACTGAATGATCATGTATAGAGTGCTCAGGAAAGCATGTGGTACATGAGATGGTGTTGAAGGACTGTTAGTTATTGCTTGCAAGGTCCTTGGACAGCTAGCCACAGCACGCCTTTATAGCCTCATGTCCTGATCGCCTCACCTGAACCAACCTATAGACAATCCACATGGACTAAGCAACATTTCCCAGAGTTTTCAGGCTCCTGGGCCTTCACTCATGCTCTTCCCTTCTCCTAGAATGCCCTTCCATCAGTGTGGTCGTATGGATAATTCCATTAAGACCTAGTATAATTGTTAAGCTTTTCTTTATTTTGTACCCAACACTGTAGCTGAACAAAGTTTGTTTTTAACAATATGTGTATCCCTACTCTTCCAGATTATTTTGACTCTTTAAGTGACTAAACAATGAAATCGGATGATAGAATCTAGATTCTGGTTTCTAAGCTCAAATTTATTAATAATATAGGCTATGACATTGTGAGGGTCATGGATTTTTTTTGTATTGCTACTTCATTTCATATGATATTTTAAAATAGCATCAATTTATATCAATGGGTTGTCAGAAAAGTTAGGTAAAACAATGCAAGGTGCTTTGAAATGTAAAATAGCAGAACCTAGGAATTTTTATTTTATTGACTGTAAAGAAGATGAGAATATGTTTAGGAGAAAAAACATGTACCAAGAAGCAAAGGTTAACCTTGAAATTTTAAGGAAAACATCATAAAAACTTGAATGGATTGAAATAATAAAAAAATATTAAAATGTATTAAACCTGTTCTATCCAAAATTATTATTTTTCATGATGACAGTTTTATGATTCATAGGTTAACAAAATAATTATGTATATTAGATTATTTTATTGTATCCTATTGTCAGGTGAATATCACATTTGAATTTTGCCTACATATTTCACTCTTTTATATGAGATATATAATTTAGGTAAAAAAAATAGTACAGAGAAGTGCTGTATTCCTTAGAAAGAAAAATTGAGCTCAGTGAAATCAAATTATGTGAGGCCTGGGGTACTATGATAGCTTAGACAAAGCTGTGAAAATAGAAATTGCAGGATACTATGTGTGTTTGTAAGTTGGGTAGGTATAAAATACGTTAAGCTGACAATTAGTTAAAAGTCCATTCCAGAAGTACTTTTGTGACTCCTGAATCAATGAACGTTTATTTTGCTTACTTTGTGACTCAGCCAAGTTTCAGTATTAATTTTGGAAGCTAGACTACTCAAGAGAAACCTCTCTAAAATTAAGCAAACAGATGTCTGCTGACATCATTTGCTAAGTAATTATTTATACCAAACAATTAGTTGAACTTGTGTAAACAATAAATAGATTTCTAGGCATAATTTTGCAACTGAAATATCCAGCTATATTTTCCTATCAGATGAAAAAGGCAAATATTTAAGGATGAAAAATATTTAATACAATATATGTCCATATTTAGGGTTTCTTTCTAATTGTAACTCTCATAGTCCTTTCGGAATGTGATAGTAAGTTATTATATTGATTACATTGCAAAGACATTTTATACTATTTTGGGGGGGAAAAGTTCACACTAGACTTAAATACATTTGAGACTCACTCTTGCAAAGACTACAACATGTGCATGTTTTGTATGGTGGTCTCAGAACACTAATGAAGCAGGAAAGGCCATGTGGCCAGAAGCTTCTCATTTTGGTCAGGTACGGCATCCAAGGGTACTGAGGCTGGGCTGTGGCTAGGGAGACAGTAAAAGATCGTAAGACTTTATATTATGTCCAAAAACTATATGACACTGGCGGCCACCTTAAGAAATGCTTGTTCCTTTCCTGGACCAGAATATCACGGGTTGCATCTGGGTTGGTAAGTCCTAGGCTTGCATTGTAAAATCAAGGTACAGTTAAGCGGTATGAATTTCCCCAACTCACTAATAAATATTAGTGTGAGTGTATAATCTTTACAGTGAGTATGTACTAACACTTCATTAGGAAAAAATGGTTTTGAGTTACTTCTATTTGTAAAAACAAAACATAAATAATAAACTTAAGACATCAATTTAGTTAAACTGTTAAAAGTGGTTCAAACCTAAAGCTTTCTTCAATCAGATTCTATCTCAATCAAGAAAATTTCATACCTAAAATGAGACTTACCATCTCCCTCTTTCCATTAAAAGTTATCCAGCATTCTTCTTATTTTAGTAGTAAGTATCATAGTCATGTGTTTCTAGGCAGAGGCACAAGTTCTTCTGCATGAGTTTTTTTCTCTGTACTTTTTTGCTGCATTAGTATATACTTTTCTTGCTCCTTTTTGTTGGATTTACATACAGTGCATCCACCACGCACCTGTAACTCCACAACTGCATTTAAGGATTGTGTTTATCTTGATGCAACAAAATATGCAAATAACAGGGTATTACACATATAATAAAGGCATTTTTTTTTCTCTCTAACATAACCTTAAGTAAGAAAGCAAGTATCAAGTCTAAAGCAATGATTTAGGATGTCACGGTACAGGTCTTTTAGATTCTCCCAGTTTTTGGAAGTTTCAAGATGGTTCCTGCAGTTAGTGGAACCATCAGTCTTTATGTCTATAAGTGAAAGTCAAAAAGGGGACCAGCCAGTCAAATCTGCCTTTTTTTAAAAAAGAACTTTCAACTTATATTTAACCAGCATTATGGCAGTGGAACATATAAACACTACCCAAAAGGGAGGTTTAGGATGGCATTTTAAATTAAGCTTATGGACTTTATCAATACAATTGAGGTAAGCAAGCAAGAAAATGGGACAGGCAACCACCAGTCCATGCTACAGCACCCAGGTGAACAGCTAAGTTTACAAGCAGCCATAATTTGTTTATTAAAGCATATCATTTATTTTTTAGGTGACATTGTGTTATTAGACACATGATGATCAACATGATAAGGTAGAAAGAGACCCAAATTCCAGCCTAGACTCCAGATAAGCAAATGAATTTAGGCAAATCATATATTAGGTGATTAAATATGAAATGTCCAATTTGAAACCAAAAATTTAGTTTATTATATCTCAAACATGAAACAGTACAATTAATCAAAGTATGTCTCTAAACTATCAACACAGTTTTGCTATCTTAATGGTAGCTTGTTCATGCCAGCAGCAAAGAGGCCTGGAGAGCAAGTGGCGATGAAATCGTGAAAGGCATTTTCTAGAGCTTGTTGAGAATTGAATATTTTTCCTTGCAAGAAGTGGTCCAAAGCCTGGAAGAAGTGGTAGTCAGTTGGAGCAAGGCCTGATGAATACAGTGGATGACAGAGAGTACCCAAGCCTAGCCTCTGCAGTTTAAGCAGCGTTGTTTTTTGCAACATGTGGTCTTGCAAGAGGATTGGCCTGTCTCTATTGACCAATCTTGGCTGCTTAATCACAAGCATCCTCATCATTTCATCCACTTGTTTGCAGTAGACATCTGCTGTAACTGATTGACCAGGTTTCATGAAGCTGTAGTGGATAAAACCAGTGCTGGACCACCAAACAGACACCATTAATTTTTTTGATGAATATTTTGGTTTTGACTGTGTTTCGGCACTTCATCTTTATCCAACCATTTTGCTGAATGCTTGTGATTGTCAAAACGAATCCATTTCCTTTGGGTAAATACCTAGTAGTGGAATTGCTGGATCAAATGGTAGGTCTACTTTTAGTTCTTTGTGGTATCTCCATACTACTTTCCATAGAGGTTGTACTAGTTTACAGTCCCACCAACAGTGTACAACTATTCCTTTCTCTCTAATCCACAAGAGCATCTGCTATTTGGGGACTTTTTGATAAGAACCATTCTCACTGGAGTTAGGTGATTATCTCATTGTGGTTTTGATTTGCATTTCGCTGATGATTAGAGATGCTGAACATTTTTTCATGTGTTTGTTGGCCAATAGTCTATCTTCATTTGAAAAGTTTCTGTTCATGTCTTTTGCCCACTTTTTAATGGGGTTGTTTGATTTTTTCTTGCTGATTTGCTTGAGTTCTTTGTAGATTCTGGTTATTAGCCCTTTATCAGATGTACAACATGCAGCCCACTTTGTAGGCTGTGTATTTGCTTTATTGATAGTGTCTTTGGCTGTGCAGAAACGGTTTAATTTGATCAGGTCCTATTTATTTGTGCTGTTTCTGTGATTGTTTTGGGGTGTTCTTCATAAATTCTTTGCCTAGGCTGATAACTATAAGAATCTTTCCAACATTTTCTTCTAGAATTCTTATAGTTCAAGATATTTTATTAAAAAGACACTTGCACTCAAATGTTTATTCAGCACTATTCAAAATCGTGAAGATGTGGAAACAACCCAAGTGCCCATCAATACATGAGTGGATTAATAAAATGTGGTATATGTATACCATGGAGTGCTACTCAGCCATAAAAAATGGTGATCTAGTATCTTTTATAACAACCTAGATAGAAGTGAAGACCAGTTTTCTAAGTGAAGTATCCCAAGAACTGAAAAACAAACACCACATATACTCGACACTAAACTGAAACCAATCAATCAATACTTATATGCAAGTATGGAAGTAAAACTCAATGGAAATCAAGTAGGCGGGGGAGAGGAGATGGTAAATTGATACCTAATAGGTACAATGCACACTATCTTGGTGAAGGGCACACTTACATTAATAACTTTGACTCAAACTGTACAAAAGCAAATTATGTAAGCAAAATGTGTGCACCCCCACAATATTCTGAAATAAAAAAAAGAAGAATCCATTTTTCATCAGATGTAACAATACGGTGTAGAAATGGTTTGCCTTTATGTCATGATATCAAAGAAAGGCCAGCTTTGGGACCATTTCTTTTCTGACACTTGTTTAATTCATGTGTACCAATCTATCCAGCTTCTTTATCTTGCCCATTTGGTTTTAAATGGTCCAATATTGTTGGAATAGTAATGTCAAACCTTGCCTCTACTTCACACATAGGTTGAGATGGATTCGCTTCCACTGCAGCTTGCAGCTCATCATTATCCACCTTGGTCTCAGGTCACCCAGATGACTCATTTTCAAGATTAAAATCACTAGAAGGGAACTTCTCAAACCATTGATGTACTGTGCATTCATTAGCCACATCCTTCCCACACACTTCATTGATATTTTAAGCTGTCTGTACAGCATTGGTTCCACAACGGAACTCATAATCAAAAATAACATGAATTTTTTACTTATCTATGGTTTCAAAAATATGGCTCTCGAAAAATTTGAAAGACAATCACAAGCCAAAACATGCATTTGAAAGAATGAGGATGTACCTTCACAATAAAAAAAAAAACAAAAACAAAAAACCAAGAAGTGTCAAAGTGAAATATCAGAGGTATGAACTATCAAACTTAGCACTTAAGGAAATCGGACATTCCATACTTAATAACCTAATATATTCCATAAACCACAATTTCCTCAGTTCACTCTTTCACCTGTAAACATTAAGTGAACAGTCAAATAATTGAAAATGTAATCGAACTGTCCACAAAATGCATGTGTAATCATAATTCAGTTTAAATGTTTACATAAAGTGAGTTTGACCTTACAGATTGCTTTGTGTTTAATAAATACAAATGTAACATTGGCAACTGCCATATTTTCCAAATCAATTAAAATGAATGAATGAAATATACCAGTTATTAATTTCAAGCACACTAAATCTTGTCATATATTTAATTTTTATACTTATTCAAATCTGAGACATAATAAACAGAATATCAGTAAATAACAAGTACTGGCAAAAATACACTCACAGATGAGATAATGTATATTTTATCAACATTCATATTTGTACTTTGGGGGTAAACACTAGCTTAACATGCCATATTAGTATTTTTAACACTATTGCATTTTATTTTCTGTCATCTTTTATGTGTACCACTTAAGATCTATAATTTTCACTGCTTTAACATTTTATCTTGTTTTTTTAAATTCCAACAGAAATTATTCAAAACTAGCAAGTTGAAAAATAATGTTTACTTTGCGATTTATTATAAGGAAATGTTTTTCAGATTTTAAAAAAATATTTCTGCCCAGTAGAGTGAAGAAGTGACACTAAAGGCAATAAAAAAAAAATTAAAGCACAGAAATGAAAGCATTAATTTATGTTTTCATACAAAGTTTCCTGTTAATCAAAGTTCTCATTACATGGAGCTAGGTTTTCTGCTAAAAAAAATTAACAGACTATATTTTCATTGAAAATATATTCTCATGTAACTTTACACTGGTAGCAACATGCCACAAAATGAACAGAGAAAAAAATGTTAAAAATAACTTGATACTACTCTGCTTAATAAAACTGACTTATAAATCAAAATGATTATTAAGTATGCTTGGTACATTATTGTATGAAGCCCCATTTTAAAAAATTAGGTGCTCACAAGATGTCAATTATTTACTCATGGCCTAATGAAAAACTTTCTATCCAGGCAATATTCTTCGTTAAATCAACTAACATCAATTTGAAATGAACATTTGGGTAACGGCAAAGAACATGTATATTTTGATCACTTTTTTATCACCAATATACAGCACAGTGACTGGCATATAGACAACAAATATTTGCTGAATCAATGAATAAATGAATGAATAAATGACAACTTATATGATAAGCAAAATTTGGATTTTTAAAATTTGACGATAATCTTTGTGTGAACCAATATGTCCCTTGCCAAAATTATTTATCACTTAAATACAACCAAATATCATTATTATATTTAATTATTTGAGATTGCCTTACATCTTTATTTGATCTCCATAATAAAATTGTAGCTTTAAAAAATCTCAAAGTTTTATCTTTAATGGTTGCCAAAAAATCATGATTATATAATCAAATAATACCATAATTCTTATGGTATTAAGAATCTCTTAGAATTTGATTAATTATCCTTAAAAATTTTCTCAGTTGTATTTAAAATTATGTTTTTATTCATACACAACATGAAACTTCCGAACATACTTATTGGTTCTAATTTTTAAAAATAATTCTCGGTTGTACATTTTTTCTGACAAACTACTAAAGAATGGGAGGAATATATTTGTCCTCAATTAGAAAAGAGTTTTAAGTGGAAGAATTCTTCCACTCTTAGAGGACAAATAATGCTTCTCAACTGTGATCCAATAATATTCATATTAGCAACTAATATTTTAAGTTCCCAATTTTATTTTAAAAGAAAATGTGCTATGCACTACTCACAAGCATAATAGTCTTATTTTTTTTTAGGATTGCTGTTTTCTAATTTTGGAAAACAGTTCCTATCAAAGTACATGATGACGAGAATATAGGAGATAGGAGAGCCAGACAAGTGTCAGGATGGTGCATAGAATGAAAGAACTAATACGGTTTCCATTTCACTGGGGTCAGAAGTTTTCATCATGGCAATGATTTAATATATGTATTAAAAATGGCTGAGATTTTGACAGGCAGAGTTATAAGGGGGCTCATTGTAATCAGAGGAAATAGTATTATCCAAAGTGTGAAAGTGTAAGTTGCGGAAGCCCAGGAAACGTGTGGGAAAAAGACAAAATTGAAGCTAGTCAGGGGCAAGTTAGTGACATTTCAAATGCTAAAATTCAGATAAATCCTAATTTAACAGGCAATAGGAAATCATTGAAAATCTTAAGAAGGGGAGAAATATGATCTGAGCTGCACTGCTGAAAGCTTAAATTGCATGATGGCAATGAGAAAAGTTAAAAGCTATAGTCCTGGTAAGACATTTAAAGGTAGTGACATTTTTGAGATAGCAAGCCTAATAACATCTAGGTCCCAACCATCTTGTGACTCTCCTATTATTGTTTCAATGATATTTAGTATGTCACGTGAATCACAGGAATAAAGGAGGCACTGTTCCACTTTGAGGTGCAAATTGAACTTACTGAGACACTTAATTAACAAAACTAAAGTCTTGAAAAGCTGTGTCAGTATGTGTTTGTGTCTCAGTTATAGAGGTGGGTGGGGGAGGAGAAAGAGGGAGGGGTTTGAAATTCCCAAATTTTCCCATCATAGGAAAATTCTGGTAAACTGACCACAAAATTTTACTATGGTCCATACAGTAGAGAAGATGTAGTATATGATATTATGATATCAGAACATAATTTCCTTTAATAATAACAGGAAGAAAAAGTTTATGGAGTAGGGAGAAAGTGAGTAAATTCGAACACAATAGTTCTAGAGCAATGATTATTGATTTTTCTGAGAAAGGATCCGCTACGACCATCCCCCTCCACCGAGCCTCAAAACGATACTGATTTTTAGGGTGTTCTGTGCCAGCAAAGGTAATGCTCATTAAGTAAAAATATAATTAGGCAAAGAGAGCGTATAAAATGGCACTATTGGTATTAATATATTTTAACCTTCAAAAAGCATATTTAATATTAACCGATGAATATTCAGTGATTTGAAAGTGCAAAACACGGTTCCTTTGCTGCTTTGAGCGACAAGCATTCAACACCAGTGCTCCTAAATCTAAACCCGTGAAGTTTCATCTGATCTAATACAAATCCTTTTATTTCATAAAGACAGTAGGCTCATTAGATGTAAATATCAGAATCAACATTGCATCTTACCAAATCTGGCTTTCCGAGAAGTGGAATATATTGCTTTCAACTCCTGCTCTGTAATTTAGTACAAATTCAAGTAGAAGTGAAGAATAAGATCCTTCTATTGCCTGAAAAAATGCTTTAATCTAATAACTTTTGGAGATCTCCTTTGCCTGTTCTCTACTGAATTTAAGAAGACTTTGAAAAAGGAGCCTGGACGATCAAAAAGGTGTTTGACTGCTTATTATGCTACCTGTAAAGAAGAACACGCATACGCCAGGGAGATAGGGTTTCCAGATTGGGTGCTATGCTTAGGCCATCAGGTTTGACATTTCATTTGCAATAAAAGTTACAAATGCTGGAAAGACAAGACCCAGCCAAGCGGGAGTAGGTTCTCTAAGTGCTGTCCCTGATATTACCATATAGATGGAGGTATAAATATAAATGAAGTATGCTATCACTTGTTGAATCGGATTGTATTTGATGTTCAGGCAGTTTAAGATTTCTGCATATTGCATGCCAAAGTACAAAAAGAAAGTATCTGTTTTCCTTAAAGGCCAGGTAATACATTTAAATCCTAAGAGAAATTAAAGAAAATCACTATTGGAAAAATGATAAACATAGTAAATACAACAGAATAACATATAGTTAGGTGAAGAGCAATGCCTCGTACTATAACGCTGCCGGACTCATTTGAAAAGAAGAGGAAAACCAAAAGTATATTATTACTTATTAATGTCCACTTATAGTATTAAGCATTTTGCTTCTCAACATTTTCTTAAGATGGCCATTAGTACTTCTGCTGAATAAGTGGTTTCGAGCAACAACAAAAGTTTTGGATGCTCAATATATTAACAAAAACAGATAAATCTGAGACCACTCTGCCTAACGTAGTTTATCTTTCTACAAGGCAAAGTTATAAGAGAAGTAGTGAGGTTGGAAAGAGTGAGGTCGGAGCTGGCAATAGATTAACTGAGCAAGAGTCTCCAGCATAGATTGAGCTTCCTTGAAAGAGTCCACTACAACGAAAGATTGAAACTGAAGCCAGATCAATATAAAGGAAGAGTAAATTAAGTATCAGTAAGTTAGTATGTGGAAGAAAATATAGAGATGAGGAAGGACTTCTTTCTTTTTTATTAGTGCTACAAGAGTATGTCTTGATGAGAAGAAATCATTACAAGGGATAAGGGGATGATGCAGGAGGAGAAATAATAGACAACCAAAGACATTGCAGAGAAGGGGTCAGCAAATGAAATCTAGGGCAGGAGTGAAGAACCTGTTTTGACAAGAGGGGGAATATGTCTTGCATTTAACGGGAGGGAAAACAGAAAATGGGTGCAAATGCAGGTTGGTTTATGGATTTGGTTTCAGAAAGATGAAGAAATTCCTGTTTTATAGCTTTTATTTATGATTAGTCATCTCCGTTGGACCCTCACCATTGCTCAATATTTCAGAATATTTTAAAGCTTTTCTTAAATTAAAATGTATTCTTTTGATGACTCTAAAAATGCCTTAAGAAAAAGGGGAATAAATGTGAAATTTAGGGGAGACAACATTTATGACAACATAAAAAAGTACATTTCCAAGCATTAGAATAATTATAAGGTACAAAAAAGTAGGATGTTTTTCATTAATAGACAAAGTAAAGGAGAAAGTAATTAATGATATAACAGTGGTTTTGTGGAGCAAAAACAGCATCTAATGGTTGATCTGATCATAGCGTACAAGGATGATTTCATTTTTGAATGCTTTATTTGTATTGTAATCTATTTTTAATTCTTATAATGGAAAGCTCCAAGTGCATACAATAGTAGTATAATAAACCTCTCTTTGTCCATCACCTGACTTCAACAATTATCGATTCAGGAACAATATTCTACACCTAGATCTCCAACTACCTACTCCTTATACTTTGAAGCAAGTCCTAGACATTACATTAACTCATCCGTAAATATTTCAGCATTATTTCTAAAAGACAGAGGTCTTAAAAACAGTTTTATTACCACATCTTTAAAATATTAACAATTTAATAATATTAAAAATTTCTTACTATGTGTCCAATTTTTATGGATGCTTTTAAACACAAATTTCTATGATTCTAACCAATCATAGAAATCATTCTTGTTCTTGAATTTTCTTTAATAGAAAACTGTCACCCATTATAAACTGTATAAGTTGATTTTTAAAAAATTTTAATCATTTTTCCTTCCCTGTTAATGTCCTGTTCCCCTTTCTATTTTTACCAATTTTGTTTGATAGTTTCACCAGAAGACTAATAGAAATAAAGAGAAATATAATTACATATTTTCAAATATACGAAGGTGTAGCAAGTAGAATAGAGAGGTATTTTGTTCTGTATCACCTATAAAACAAAATTAGCGTCATTAGATGAAAATGATCAGGAGAGCTCACCCTCTCTACATGTTCAGAACTCCCAAATTGTATCTTACATCTAATATCTGAACTAAACTACAGGCTCCTATTTCCAAAGTTCTTTTTGACATCTCTAAATGGATATCTAGTAGGCATCTCAAACCTAGCATGACCAGCCCTCAAAATCATGAGATATCATTTGAAGCCTCTAGATTTTAGGATTTCTTTTTTGATGCCACAAAGTTATATGTTGTTTTTATACTAAACATGGGCTTTGGTACCAAACTGCTTAAGATTGAATTCTACTTAATATTAATAGCTATGTGATTTGGGGCAGGTGATATCTCTCTCTGCCCCTATTTCCTCAACTGTAAATTGCGGATTGTGTTAACATAGTACCTACAGCAGTTAAAAGAATGAAATGAATGGGCACTTAGTACTGTACCTAAAACAGAGAAATACTAAAAAAAAATCAATTAAAATAAAAATCAGGTATCAATATTTTTATATAACCCAATTTCGAATTTATCTAAAGCCCTTATTATTATCTGGTATTTGTCTTAAAGGTATAGCTATTTATTTATTTACTTCTTTCTGTCTTTTAAAGATATATATATGTATATGTGTGTATATATATATATATATATATATATGTATGTAAAATGCCTGACACTTAATAGCCTTTCAAGAAATATTGGTTAAAAGAATGAATGACTTAAAAAAAATCTCTTTGTGCTCCAGTCAAGCTTCTTAAGGGCAGCAGCTCAGTCTATATGGCTCATTAATAGAATTCCAGCTCTCAGAACTGTGTGCCTGGTATGTCTTAAGAGCTTAATAAACCTTTGTTCAATGAATAAATGAGTCTCAGTTGAAGAGAGTACTTTAGAGTAATTAAAGGTATATAAAAATGGATTAGAATGCCTGGTAAGATACAGTGTCCCATCACTGATGTAAGAGTTATCTTGACTTAAATCTTTACCAGGCAATTAAAACAACCCTGAATTCTAGGTAGATACACTTTTCTTTGTGTCCTCAAATAAACTCTATCTCCATTAAATAAAATGTTTACAGGGTATTAGAAAACATTATGTTTTAAGAAATGAAGTAGTTATATGTGAAAATGTACTGCCTAGGAATTTACCATAGTTGTTAAACCTTAAAATATCCCTTTAATTAACATGTTTAGTATTTTAAGTGTACCATTTTGTCTCTCCTGACAGATATTACATTTCTGTCATGAATACATTTAACTATTTTACGATATATTTTCTGATTTTCATTTGAATTATTTGTGAAGGATTAAAATCAAACTTAATTAGATGGCTTCTTGAATAACAGGCTTCACCAGAATACCATATGGGAATGGAGTTTAGCTATTCAAGGCAATCAATGTTAAAACATGATCTGCAGCTCCTAATTTTTATTTCTAAAAGTAGAGTCATTCCAGTTGGGTAATTAAGTTCTTTAGGAGAAAGGTACAGATTGTATGGAATATTCAAAATTCCCTCCTTAATGAAACATGATGAATTATTACTTACTTGAATTTTGGAAGGTGAAGATTGTGCTTTGTACTTTATTTATAGACTCTAACAAAGGAAATGTAAACATATATTCTAATATTAAAATTTGTGGAGTAATTTATAAAACATAGCTTTTAAATATTATCATTCTAAATCTCCAAGAGTAAGAACTTAGAAAATAATATTATTATTGAAGTTTTAAAAGACCTTTATTAAATATTACTAATAAATTGATAAATAATTCTTTAGGAATAAAGCACAACGTCAATGAGATCATTTTTCATTATTTCTGTGCATCTATGGAGGATCTAGCCAATAACAGCTATCTCATTTTAACAAAATTCAGCAAGAAACATTTTAGTTATTCCCAGGATATATGTAATTTCTCCTCAGTTAACTTTTTCTCATGAACAAGTATTTTCTCCTTTTTCAAAATTTCAAGAAGCTGTAAAGCAAAATGGTCTCGATGGACCCACTGAAAAATAGTACCTACCAAATTTATACAACAGAGTTTCAGGGAATCAATTGGTACTGCCCTTATTCTTAATTACTGTTCTTTTTGCTCACCACAGATCCATACTAAACACTAGGTAAGTGTCTAGCTTAGTGCAATTTCCTAAATATAATTTTCTAGATTGCATTTATCAACTCCACTCTTAAATGTTACCTCAAATATTGGTGATATTTTATATACATTTTGCTGGGGGTCTCAAAAGATAGTTTGTATTAATCAGAACACTTCAGGACTCCAGCATTCTACTCCTGCAAAGATCCCAACTACAGTGGATCTGCTTGTATACCCTTCTCTGCATCCTACTACCTCCTTTTTTTTTCTTTTTGTTCATGATCTGCTAAAAGGAAAATGCAAATCTCAGATAATGCGTTAGAAATAATAAAGTCTCTTGTTCTAATTTGCCACTTGCACAAATTGAGGAAAATCAATTCTTCTCAAATGGTTGTCCTGAGCAAGCATGCAGAACAATGCTGAGAATGAAATAGACAATTAATAAATAGTGTTTCGATCATTTTCCTTCTATAATTCCCAAACCTGGCTATTTATCTACATTTCTGGCCATGTTGCCTAAGATATTCTGTACATAATAGGTAGGTTTAAAAAAGACTTTTAAAGATATTTCTTTACTGGTATTTTTCACTGAAATACTTCTCCCAATCACTTTCCTTTCCCAAGACTAACAGTTTATAGAATATTGCTTTAAAAAACAAAAAAGTTTTCAGAAAAGAGTAGAACTAACCTACTAGAAATTTATGATACAGATTTTGCATACATGAAATTTTATATTTGTATTCTTAAAAATGCTTCAATCTTATAACTAATTAGAACAAATTTCTAATAAAATATATTTGAACAGACTCATAGTGACAAGATAAAATACCTATTACCATGCCATGACAGTTTTATGTATCTGAATTGAACTTTTTTGATAAGGTACTGAAATATTTTTAATGACTGATCCTTGCAAATTGAATAGGGAAAGGGCAGAGATACCTAATCAGACATCTACTGGTGAATTTTTGGTATGGTTAGCTTGCCTGGGTATTGTTTCCATTAATTGGCAATTTAATGTGAGAAAGAACTTGATGAAACATAGAATACTAATGAGCTTGGCTATGAAGTTTTGGAGACCTCTGAAATTTGGCTTCTTGACTATTACAAGGATTAGTAAATGTAATCTCATTATTTTATAATGAACTAATGGCTGCTGTGCACAGTCAAAACATACTACATTTTTATAATAAGTTTATAGTAATCATTGTAATAGATATGATCCTGTTGCAAAAAGAACAAACTGATTTTATTAATCACATTCTGAAATTTTAGAAACAAAGATATGAGGAAAATAAATAACCTGTAGAAAATCATTTAGAAGAACTAAAACTCAATTTCAATGTCCTTGAATCCCAGGATAGTGATCATATATGAACATATTAATACACAAAGATATGCATATGTTACCACACATTTCTAAAAGGAATTAGACATGAACAATGAAAAAAAGTTTTGCATTTTATTTGATTTATTTAAATATATCTGTTAGTTCTATTTACATCAAGTGGGATAAAAAGGCATAAGAGTTAAAACGGTAATAGTCGAATTTAGGAATAAATAAAAGAACATGGGAGGACAAAAGAAAGGAAATAAAAAAGGAAGGGAAGAAAAAAGAAAAAGAGGAAAAAGGAAAGGAAAAAGAAAATAAGGAAGCAAAGGGAAAAGAAAGCTTGATTAAATTTCATTAATAATTCTAAAAAGCAAAGGAAGTTCCTTGCCTATAATTCAATATTTGGGACACATTATTGTGTGTCTATGAAGGTGATGAGAGGCTTTATAAGCAACCTTATAGTGTATATAAATCTATATTTGGTTACTAATGAAAGGAAATCAATATATTAGAGGGGGTTATTAGGAAAATATTATGTTTTAATAGACTTTAAAACCAAAGAGGTGTGAGTTGGAGAGTAGTAAAATAATTATCAATAATACAGTCTAGGATAAAATAAAAAACAATTTCCCAAATTGAAAAGGTTGCATATAACTGTCATAAATTTCCAGCAGAATGCTCAGCAATCTTTCTAGCAATGTCTCACTTTCAATTCTCCAACACCATAGGTATGAGCTGAAGCCCTTTCTAAATGAATTCCGATGACA
Organism: Indri indri; assembly: GCA_004363605.1. Taxonomy (NCBI): domain Eukaryota; kingdom Metazoa; phylum Chordata; class Mammalia; order Primates; family Indriidae; genus Indri; species Indri indri. The sequence continues at coordinate 28,165 of RJWJ010015973.1, forward strand.
ATTACTGTATCTACAACCAAAGTTAATTATCACTTCTTTACAAGAAGAAAAATAATATTATAAAAAAATAATTTAAATTAGTACTTACAGCATCACTATTTAAAGTGAATTTTTGAATTCTCTATTAAGTCAGGATTTTTAGTATTAGGTAAAACTACCAAATTTCAATTTTTTAATTATAAAATCAAAGTATTTCTATACAAACTTACGGATCATTGCCAATAAATATGGAAAAAGGAAACTTCAGTTTTTATTACACTGTGTAATTTGACACAGACAATGACAAAAAATAAGAACCTGTTTGTATGCCCACAATATCCTGAAATAAAAATAAAAAAATAAAATAAATAAAAAAATAAGAAACAAAATTCACAATTTCGTAAAATTAAAACACAATACTCAAAATGAAGAATTAGTTTTTGTTTTTGTTTTTTTTTTTTGAGACTGAGTCTCACTGTGTTGCCCGGGCTAGAGTGCCGTGGAGTCGGCCTAGCTCACAGCAACCTCAAACTCCTGGGCTCAAGCAATCCTCCTGCCTCAGCCTCCCAGGTAGCTGGGACTACAGGCATGCGCCACCATGCCCGGCTAATTTTTTCTATGTATTTTTAGTTGTCCGATTAATTTCTTTCTATTTTTAGTAGAGACAGGGTCTCGCTCTTGCTCAGGCTGGTCTCGAACTCTTCAGCTCAAACAATCTGGCCACCTCGGCCTCCCAGAGTGCTAGGATTACAGGCATGAACCACCATGCCCGGCCAAGAACTAGTTTTTGAATAGACAAAACCTATCCTTATTAATCATATGTGGTATTTCACATGGGGGAAAGTTTGAATAGGTACATACTTTTCATTTTTCCAGGTATCATCTCGTAATAATTTTTCATGGTTTAAATATTAAATATTCATTATGTTTAGAAAACACGGACAAAACAGAATTCTTCTAAGGTTGGGAAACTTACTGTTTATATAGATATTCTTATGAATTAATGTATTGAAAAATGATTTTAGGGTATCTATTCTAGGTCAGGATGAGAGATAGAAGGGATGAGAGTGGAATACTGAGATAAGAGACTTTAAGAAATTTAGGGGCAGTGATAACACAGCAAAGAAAGCAGTCAATTAAGACAGATGATAGAGGTAAGAACAGAATATCGAGAGGAGGTGTACACATCCGAGAAAGAAATAACCCGGACAAACAAGGTAGAATGAGGATGAGTGAGGAAAGGAGATTGTAAATAGTGGAAAAAGCATTGGAAGTTTGTGAGATTTGTGAGGTGCGAGGGGGGAATGCCCGAATCATGAACTGCAAGATGTTCCGTATCCTTGCAGCTAGAAGTTTACATGAGAAAAAGGTAGATGATTGGGCCGAAAGGTTCAGGAATATCATGTGATGAGGAACGTAGGATGATGGAAAGTTCAGATTTTATTCTCAAGAAAATAAGAATTGAGGAACTAAAAAATTTTACCATCATCTTTTGAGCACTACCTTGTAAAAAAAAGGATATTTCAGGCTCATCTTGAACTCGCAGTGCCCATCCCTGTAACCAGCCATTATTCTAAGAGCCCTGTTTTCTTTCAGTAAAGAATGGTATTTAAGATCTGAGTGCTTGTGCAATCGTCGTTTCTGAGATGCTATTGCTTGGCCCTCTCAAAAGACATAGCTAGGAAAGATATGTGTTATGAACATATCCACATACACAGCTATTTGTATCTATCTATCTATCCATCTAAAGTCAGAAGTTCACACCAATGCCTCTAAATCCAATCCAATTGTTCAGGTCTCAGGTAGCCTCATATTTTGGGGAATCTGGAAACCATGATTCATCTAGGGATTGCTAATTCTATTCTCATATCCACAATCACTTTCTGAACGGGTTTATGGAAGGATTTTGGCCATTGAAACAGGAGTTATCTACTGGGTAAATTTTCTAGGCAAACTTCTTAACAAAGAACATGGAAAAAAAAAAGCTTTTGTTTCTACCTTTGGGTGCTGTTGGTTGAGAATGTGATGCTTGAAATTAATTGAGCTGTCTAGAAATTATAAGGAGAAAGAAATGCAGAGAAATGAAATCGTGCTTTCACGGGATGGTTGAATTCATTACCCCTGGATCCGTCTTATCTTTATACGTTTTTATTATGTGAGATGATAAATGCCCTAATTTTTCTTTAAATCCAGCCTTCTGGTACCTGAAGCATAAATACATTACACTATTCAGAATCCCCGAGGTTGTCCTTAGTTACCCACCCGAGAAAATTCACGATGTTTGCTGTAGAATCCAAGTCTTCATGAAACATCAGTCTGGCTCTAGTCTAACTTTATTTCCACAGGACCACTTTCCCCTCTGCCTGTCATCATAGAGAACATGCAGAAACTTGGTGTCACATGCTCTTTTACTTCTCTGTGTTTTCTGAACCATAACCTGGGTGAACAACACCCACCAATTCACCTGCCCCACTCCCAGATTTATTTGGCTTTTAGGATTAGGACCAATCATCATTTCCTGTTTTTTTTTTTTAATCTCCAAAACAAATTACTAATGTACTTTATGTACCTTAGCAATCACATGCTTGCATCTGGTATCTTCCCTAATTAGACCACTAGATTATAAATTCTTTTTGTTTAGTGGGGCTGGTTGAGCCTGAAGAAAAATTCAAGAAGTGACTGATAAAATGGAATTAACATCTACCCATCTTTAGAAACTGTGCCAATGATTTCTTTTTAAAATTGGAGGAGAGAATAAAATTGAATATAATAGCTACTTGAAATGAAGGAAGCTCTAAGGATTATAAAAAGACATAATAGATTTGGTGTGCTTGTTTTTATTTTCGTTGACACTGCAGAGAGCAGGGTTAGAGGCAGAAACTGAAGGAAAAGATTCAGGAGGAAATACGTAGGACTGGGTCCAAGCACATTTAAATGCAAGGTGACATCGAGAAGGTGGAATTCTTGCAGCAGAGCCCTGATGACACGTGGCAGAGGCCACAGTGGCATGTGGGAGAGCAGCAGCAGGACTAACAGGACCAGATCCATAGGTGAACATTTTAAACTCTCCTCCAGGGCCTGCCAGAAATATTTTACAGGGGGACTTTCCAAAAGGCCTGATGGTCTGGGAGAGTTTTAAATGTAATCAAAATTTGAGCAACTATGCTAATGTGACCTTATTCTTGCCCAAAACCAATATCATTTTTGCTATTCGAGGTGCATCTATAACAACGCCTCACATCTAGTAGGCATGCAATAACTATCTGTGTGGCTGAAACAAATAAATTCGCCTAATTCTTCCATTAACCACGACCAGTCAGTCCATCCTTGATGACCACCCAGGAGGCAGAAATACCCTGAGTTAAAAATATTTCTTTAACTTCAAAGCAATTTTACAAAGTAAGTACAACTGTATAATAAAGGAACTTTGTCTTTTTTCTTCTTTTCAGGAGCAACAGGTATAAAAGGTAGTAAAGGTAGTAAAAGAAGCAGTAGGGGCACTAAAAATCTCCAATTCATAGAATTTTTAAAAATGGCCATGCTGCAAATGCAAATTTGTGCCCGCAACACTTTGCTGTCAAAAGAAATTGATCTCTGAGTGAATGATAATACTTAAGCTCGTGGCCTTTCTGAGGAAATGCACCTGCAGCAGAATGGCAAACGAGGGGGGCGCAATTATTTGGCACCTGGTCTCTACAGTTACAAGAACCTGTTTTGAAATAGAAGTAGCACGATCTCCTGAATAGCAGAACTGATTAAATTTATATTTTTCAGGATTTCTCGATTCTATCTCGCATATTGCTTAGACTTACTTTATCCCTATGGTGCCCTTAGTAATTTCTAAGAGGAATCATAATGATTCATAGATTATTTACAGATTCAAATATTAAAGCACCATAGCTCTTTGGCCAACCATATTTCTCTGATCGTACCATGTGAGATGACACACGGTTCGGCTTGTGACTATCCAGGGAATGATGACAGAAGCAGGGACCAAGTCAATTACAAAAAGCTCTTTCCAAACTGAGAATAAATGATCTTTGTCGTAAGACATCTTCTCAGACAGCATTGCTTTCGTGACTCTATTTGCCTTCTGGGTGACAACGAAACTATCCTCTGAAAAACCTTTTTTGTCCACTTCAAGTTTCTGCATACACGCACTGTATGTTCAATCCCAGATTTATTTTTAACTTTATTATAATCCATATTCATGTTGAGTACTTTGCTGTTAAGTACATGGTGCTACACGGTAAACGAATACAGCATATCTGATAATTGCAAATTTGTGACAGAATCATTGCTCTTATCTCAATTGATTCAACCTTTCTTCAACAAAATTTCACACGAAAACATCCATTCTCATCTTGCTATCCTTTAACAGAATATGTAAAGCATCTTTAAATAGTTTGCACTCCACCATTATAAATTATGACTATCTCTCAAATCAAATGGCGCATATTTCATCTTATTTTAGGACCACATAATTTCATGCTTGCAACATTCTCTGATTTTGCTTTTATGATTATCTAAGTTATTTTATGATAAATAAGCTACAGAAATATTTTTATTAATCTGATGTGGACACTGACACATATTTGGAAATTCTTGTCATTGTAAAAGCATAAAAAAACCCAAATATTATGAGCCTATACTATACACACACATAGAAAGAAAAAAGTATAAAAGGAAAAACACTGAAAGATGGACAGTGATTAAGATAGTCACGTATGTTGAGTCATGGTTGTGTTTCCTCTTCTAAATTTGTAAATTTTCTTGTGTAAATAAATTAGGCAAATAGAAAGTAGCCTCTTAACTCATCAGAGACTTAATAGAGGTATCTGGGTTTTAAATTTTATATGTTTCCTAAATATATAACAATGAATTTATATTACTTTTATTATTAGAAAATGATAATCTTAAAACATTATATATGGAAAATTTATTTTATATAGAAAAATGTACATAAGTTTCACTCTAATTCATCTACAGGTTTTTTCTCCTATGAGCAAAATCAGTGGGTACATACCAAGTGCCTGTATATTGGAATATGCTTGCAGTTTATTCACTGTCTAAAATTTCCACGAAAGCAAAATTTTTTAAAAATAAGATATATTTAATATATTCTGGGCCTAAACCCAGACTTTCATTAGGCCTCTTGTGATTTATTGGGCCTCTGAAATTGAAATAGTTTTAAAAGAGCTAATTCTCATGCCTGGGTTAAGTAGACTTTTTTTTTTTTTGTCTACATAGGTAGATTTTTTTTTTTAATTTTATGATCATGTATAATGGTTCTCATTTCTCTGGGTTAAAGTTTAAAATGTATAGCCTTTTTCTAATTCATATTTATTTGTAAACTATAAAATAACCTATTCTGGGGGAATCCCTTGGACAATGTTTAGCCATACATCTTAATGATATAACAGATTAATTTCTAAAATTTTTGTGTATGGAGTTTTTCTTAATTCTAGGTGTTTTATAAAGGTACTAGGGAAACTAGATAAGTGAGAAATATCTTTTAAAGCAAAAAAAAGTCCTCTTGTAAAACACATACATCTTAATTAATCATATACTGCTAATTTTTAATTGGATCTCCAATGAGGGATAAATTTTACTATGTACTACAGAAATTCTTGATATGCAATGTTTATACAAGTCTTCCATACTAATAACAGTAAAATTAACATGAGATATGTTTTTAGTAGCAATTACATTAGATTTGACTGTAAAGTAAGCTTCTACATATGAGTTATTTTTAATGTGAACTTATTCCCTAGATGTACATTATTACACATGATATGTGGTACCAATAGTATACAAATAGTAATTATTTCGTAACTCTCGATGCAATGCATTTTTAAAAATACCTAATATATTTAAATTTGATATGTTTGAAGTAGAAGCAAGTATTAATACCATGTAATAGTTTTATAGTATAGAAGAAATAAAATTATAAGTTTATTTCTATTTTCATTTGCAATCCACATAGGGCTTACTTCCAAGAAGTTTAAGTGATATGTTAAGATTGCTTTTACTTAAAAACAAGTAGCGTATAGAAAAAGAAAGTTCAAAGGAAAGTAGCAGTGTAAAAGAGGCTGTTCTCTTTTTCAAGATATGTCAGTGAAAAAGTTTAAAGTAGATCAAGCTTCAATAACATAAAATTTAAATTCACCCAGGAAAAAAGACTTTGACTCTCGGCTCAAGACGCTGAACTTCATGCAACACTTCCCAACTCTGGTTACTGAGATTTAATAAAACAACCATGAAAAACTTTGTTGATTCATTCGTTCACCCTTTCATACACATTTAATGTGTGTCTACTTCAATGGCAAACATTGCTCTGGGTACTGGGATATAAAAATGAATAAGACACGGTTCGTGTATTCAAAAAGTTTATCAAATTGTGAAAAGATAATGGATGAAATCAGAGACTTTTATACTCTGTAGCAGGTACCATGATTGAGACCAGAACACAGTAAAGTTGGGAACACAGAGGAGCAGCAGCTGAGTCAGTCTGAACGGGAAGAGGGAGATGGTAAAGCTTGAGGCGAGTCTTAAAGTATTCCTCTGAGTTAGCCAGATGGAAAATGTTCATGGGGTGAGGAAAAATGCACCACACTTCGGGCAGAGATCATAGCAGCATGTGTAAAGGCATGCAGGTATGAGAAAGTATATACTCAGGTCAGTAGAATGAAGTCTCATTGGAAAAATATGCATCATTAATTTTTAAACCAGAGTTTTTAAAATAAACAATGCAGTATTTCCTATGTTGTCATATTTATACTATTTTCAGTTGCATAGCTATAGCTCCCTTCTGAAGAGAACTAATGACAATATCTGAGATTTTTTGAGACAAGAATATTCTTGTACAGTTTAACAACATTTAAAAAAGGAAAAAAAATGCACTAACAATTAGTATGGAGCATGTGCATCAAGAAAAATGCATTAATTTTACTTTACAGTGATGTAAGTATTATATTTTAGTCAATTCCAGCAATGAAAGCCACAGAAGTCATGAAAAAGACAGATGCCATCATACAAAGGAATTCTATCATTGAACTTAATTTATCCTGGTGTGTCCTGCTCATAGTGA
>RJWJ010015974.1:0-35259 GCA_004363605.1 Indri indri
GAATCTTTAAGTAGGGCAGATTTTATGCAGCTTTAAACTGGTTGGTTTGAAGGAGAGAGAGAGAGAGAGAGAGAGAGAGAGAGAGAGAGAGAGAGAGAGAGAGAGAGAGAGAGAGAGAGAGAGAAAATAAAGTTGTACTTTTAGGAAACAATTTTGGGAAACACTTTGGTCTCCTCGGAGAGCCTCCTTTTACACGACGTCAACAAACTAGTGACACTGAAACGCCTCTTTGATAAAGGAGATAGAGGTGAGTGAAGAAGGAACAGGGTGTGCTGGACACAGTGCAGGGGGACCGGGTGTGCACCCAGGGGCGCAGCTGCAGCTTGGTGGAACTGCCCGTGTCTGGGCAGCAAGGGAGCTGCGTGTGGCTCCCTCAGGTCCCTTTGGCTTTGGAGGGGACGGACCTGTGTGCAAATCCTGCCCCTGCCTCCTATAGCCATAGGTCCTGGGCAAGTCACCTAATCTCTCTCAGCCTCAGGCACCCCATCTTTAAAATGGGAACACACCAATTGTTTTTCCCACTTGTTACAGGGTGTGTGTGTGTGTGTGTGAAGGGGAGAGGTTTAAGGAAGAAAACGCACTGAAAGCTCCAGCAGGGAGCCCCACTGACGTGAGATGATTTTAAAGAATAAACAAAGTGACAGAGTTTAGCCAGAGACAGAGACGTGGTGTGCAGGGGAATTTGCCCACGTTATTCCTGTAGCTCTGGGCAAGGCTCTTTTTCAGTTTTATTTCGAGCAGGGTATTCATAGAATTGGGGCTTTGGAGATCTGGCGAGCGGTTTGAGCACATCCTGCCCCCATTCTGGGCATTTAACCCGCGCTGAGCACCAACAGGGCTTCTCCTTTCCTTCAAAGCATCTGATTTCTGTGGTGCCTGTTCTGATGGCGCTGTGGGTGACCCTGCTGGGCTGGACGTGTTGTAGATGGAGGGACTGTCTCGGGGGACTACAATGGGGGAACAGGGGGCCTTGTCAGATTGTGGCAAAGGAGAAATCTGTAGCTAAATATTTTAAATACACCATCTCATTTAATTCTCACAACTCTCTATGGAGTGGTAGACACTCATCATTCCCATTTGTAGGTGGGGAAACTGAGGCTTAGAGAGGTGAAGTGGCTTGCCCAAGGTCACACAGGACATATAGGGACCTGACCAGAGCTCTCGCCCTCTCAGCCTCGACAGAGTGGTGTGTCATGGCAGTTCACGTAATGTCATGGTGCCTGCTACTGACTGAGTGTGTGTGTCACCCCTAAAATTCATAGATTGAAAGCCTAACCCCCAGGTGATGGTATTTGGAAGTCGAGCTTTGGGAGGTGGTTAGGTCATGAGGGTGGAGCCCTCTTGAACAGGATTAGTGCCCTTATAAAAGGGACCCCAGAGAGCTGTCCACCTCTCTTTGTACCACCTGAGGACGCAGGGGAAGGTTTGCTACCTGCAACCCAGAAGGGGGCTCTAGAACCTGGGCATGCTGGCACCCTGCTCTGGGACTTCCAGCCTCCAGCACTGTGGGAAGTGCATTTCTGTTGCTCATAAGCCACCAAATCTGTGGCAGTTTGTTACAGCAGCCTTAGAACAGGGGGAGCATGTGCTGAGATCTCCTAGGGCAGACCTTTCTCTGGGACAGGTTGCCTTCTACTGGCCTCTTGGCTTTCTTGTCAATGGTACCCACTTTACACGGCTGTTGTGAGAAGGAAGTGAGGCTGGTGTGTGAAACCGCCATGCGTCCTGTCCGGCCACTGCAGCTGCTGGTCCAGTGTCCCATGCCACGATGTGCAGCTGGTCGTCTGCCCCTTACCTGGCGGGGGGAGGGCATCGTGCCCTCACGGGGGTGTAGAGAAAAATTCCTGTTTCCGTGCCACACTGGAAAATCAGGTCAAGCCAACACACATCTGAAAATTGGAAGATTAAGTGTGAAATCAGTATGGCGTTGGGTGGAAACAATTCTGTGGCATGATAATGATGTCCGAGATCAAAGGACCATCCGTTTATTGATAAAGCCAGGCAGGAGCAAGGGTAATGTAGGAGCCAGACGCATCACGAAGGGGGAAGGTGGGCTGGGCGGGGACCTCAGGCGGGGCTACGGACGCTGCCCAGGTGGACCCTGGATGCCTGTGTGGCAGCAAGTGGCCCATTAGGACAAGGCAGGAGGGAGGACAGACCAGTGGGGCCTCCTCCGCCCCTTGCCTCGGTCAGTGTTGCTGCCTTGTCGGCTGCTGCTTGTCCACAGCCGGGTGCTCCGGGTAACGCGCAGAGCCAGCCTGTCTGCCTTCCGTGTTCTGAACCCACAGGGAGACTGGTACTGCTGGGGCCACCCCCGGAAACATGAAGTCATTTGCTCAGTCTGTCTTACCTCGTACTTGATTCTTTAGGTCCTTCTCTTAAATTGCTTTTTTTTTTCCTATTCTCTTAAGAAATTCTTTTCTTCTTAAAACCACATGCTTACCACAGCTAACCTTCTGTCACAGAACAGTACTTTTACGTGGACGTATGGAGAAAAGTGAGTCTAAGCTGTAAGTGGGCTTGTTTCTCATGAGTCCTGAACTGTTGCTGTTCACAGTTCAGTGTAACCCTCGTCTTCTCCTACCCAACCTCATCTCTTGATTAAAATGTTCCTCTTAAATTTCCTGTAAATCTTTCCAGGGTGAAAATCCCTCCGTGGGCTGTGTACAACCTGGGCTGGCACAAGACCCTCTCCCTGCGCTGCTGGCTGGTTTTCTCCAGATCAGTGCAAAGAGGTGACTCTCATAGAGCTTTCTAGAAGTTTTGTGCTATGCTGGTTTGACCCTCCCCTCCTCTCGAGGACTCCCCAACAGGTCAAAGAAAAGCATTAAATATTTAATAAGCAGCCCAATGTCACAAAGAATGGGAAAACTCATGGGATTACATACTTGTACCTAAATGCTAATAGAATTTTTATTTCTGAAGCGAATAATACAGCGTATTTGAAAGCACAGTATATGCCTGGGATGTAGAAGGACTTGAACACATTTTAGTTTCCCTTCCCTTTACAATAGTCAGCCCCAACCTGGCTGTCCATAAAAATTACCCAAGGAACATTAAAAAACAGAACAGTGATGCCTGGGCTCTGTCTTACACCAATTTAATCAGAATTTGAGAGGGTGAGGTATAGGTGTTAATATTTTTTAAAGGCTCCCCAGGTAATTCTAATGTGCAGCCTAGGTTGAGAAGATCAAATGGCCTTTATACTCTTCAAGCTGCTGCCTTCTAATTAGAGTTAATAGCGTTACAATATAATGTATTTGTTTTGCATTAAACTTAATGAGAACTAAACCCCTCTCTCCAACAATATATCCACTTTCTCTGGCTTAAGCACATTTTTTTTTTTTTTAAACTGGGTTTCCAATTAAAAACCCAAGCTCACATCAGAACAGAGTGTTTGAACTGTGCTCAAACAAAATTTCAGACCATGGATTTCTGATGGTTTCCCGATAAACCCAGGCTGAAGGCAGGCAAGGGGCAAGACCAGGGTGGGTGGGGCAGAGGACAGCAGCAAGTTCACACCTGGACCATCTGGCAGGAAATGAGTGGCAGTTTTGGCACAGATGGCTTTGATTTCCTAAAGATACTTCACGAAGCTGTGTACGTCTTTGTAGGTTTATAAGAGAGAAGGCACACATGAGGATGTTGTAGCTGGAATCTGAACACCGCTTTGCCCATCTGTAAATTGCAGGTGTTGAGGAGTCCCTTGCAGGATTGCCGGGAGGGCGACATGACTGCTGACAAGTAAATGCTTACTACCTGCCAAACGACATTCTGTGTTTTAAAAAATGTGTCGAATAACCCTGTGGGTAGGTACCACGGTCACCTCCCTTTTATAGAGGAAGAAACCAAAGCACAGAGAAGCCAAACAGCTAGCCTGAAATTGAGGTTGGTCCACGGAGTAGCTGGGATTTGAACCGGGGCAGTGACTTCAGCATCTAGGCATAAACGTCTGTGCCTGGGGCACGTGCAGGTGCCTGAGACTATGCGGATGCAGGATGGACCCTCAGGTGATGAATGAACCCAGGGCTGTTATCATCAGAGAGAGGTGTGAGTAGAGGTGATCCTATCTCCACTTGAAAGAGCCAAGACAGTCACTCAATTGGGTATGCTTAAGCCAGGGTGGTGGTGGTGACAGGCTTTTTTAGAAGTTTGTGGTGGGCAGGTTGGTTACTCAAGTTGCAGGGGAGAATGAAGTTAGAATGGTTTTAATCAATGAAAGCATCTGTAAAAGGCAGAAATGTATAGGAGGTACATTTTGGCATGTGGTGTGTATGTATGAGTGCATGTGTGTGTGCATTTGTGTGATGTGTGTGTTCAAGTGTATGTGCGTGTGTATGCATGTGTATGTGTGTGCATCTGTATGAGTGTGTGTATGTGTTTGTGTATGCACATGTGTGTTTGTGTGCTGGAGAGTTACATGACAAGTGACCCTGCCTCATTCTTAAGCTTTGCATTCTCTGGGCTGGGGAATCTGTGTTTTATCCTATGGCATCTTGTATTGCCCCAGCCTGGTCACTCACTTGATCGTACTTTCAGGGCTCAGTGGCATTTTTGCCATCTTAGCTGGGCCTTTGCTTGTTTCTAGGTGTGGGGGACCAGCCCTGCCTGCCAGCCGTGTGGCCTTCCTGGCTCTCATATGTCAGTGGACTTACTCCAAATCACAGCCCTGGACGCATGCGAGCATCATCTGGAACTCGTGCCCAGGTTGCTCCCACTCCGCCTGCCCCTGCCCTGCAGCCCCCTGCGGCCCCCGGCTCCCCTAATTAAATCAGGCCCTCTGCTCAGGAGCCAGGGTGGGTCCAGTGTGTTCCCAGGGTTGAGAGACAGCGGTGTATTCACCCCGCCCAGGAGAAGAGCGCAGGCTGGCGTGGCGGGGTGGGTCTTGCAGTAGCCGGAGAAGAGCGGTAGAGCCGAATACCTCGGCTCTGGGTTGGCTGCGCCTTTTCCGTTCTCCCCTCCCCCTCCCTCCCCTCCATCCTCTTTCAACACTGCCTGCCCCCCCACCCCTCACCCCCCACCCCCACGCCAGGAATTAAAATGTTTTGTCTGGAAACAAGCAGACTTGACAAACACGGCCGGTTCTGCCACGGACGAGTGGTCGCGCTCCGACGTCAGCGACGTGAGCTTCAACGCGGAGATTGGTGTCCAGAGGCTCCCGATACCGCCGTGTCCGTTCCATTGTGCCAAAAGTCACGCGGAAACCAATCACATAATGATCTCGGGAATGACATATCCAACGCACAATGTCATTAACATGCAAAAGACTTATGGGCAAATCACTTTTAAGTATGACAGGGCTTCAGAATGTGTCTGGTTCGGGTATAGGGAAGACGATTTTGGGGGGTTGTTTATCAGCAGCACCATGAGGGAGGCTTATTTCTTCCCTTTAAATCTGGATGAATATGCATGTGTGCGCCGCATGATAATAACCGTCCCCCAGCCCGCAGATTAGCGGAGCTTTTGCTCCAGTAATTCCAGCATGCAAATGCACAGGGCTGCGAGGGGGCAGGGGCCTGGGCTCCCCACACCCTCACCTTTGTGCCGTGTCCCAGGTGTGTGTCAGGCACAGCTGAACACGGAACCGCAAAGCTCAGAGCCTGGGCAATGGGGGCCGGGCGTGAAAGCTGATCCGCTTTCTTTTGTTGTGAGAGATGCAGACATTAGAGTACGTGGACTCAGTGAATAATTCCAGACACCCGTGGAACTACCCCTGCCCCTGAGGAAAAGAACATCTCCAGTGCCTTAGAAGGGCCTCCTCTCTACCCTGATGCTATTTCAGAAAACTGGGCATGTGGGACAGACACCTGGGTGGCCAGGACGGGAAAAGGACTGTGAGGGCTCAGACGTGGCACTTCGTGACCGATCCTGATCTTGATGAGGCAGGAGGGATCCTGGACCCTGACGTCTGGGTTGGAATCTTATCTTTGTTACTTACTGGCCTTGTGACCTTGGGCAAGTCCCTGTGCTCTTTGCCCCTTAGTTTTCCCATCTGTAAAATGGGGATAATACAAGTACCTACCTCATAGGCTTGTCATGAGTGTATCAAGTGCATTAATATGTGTAAAATGCTTAAAACAGCATCAGGCACATGCATGTCAACAATTACTACTTTTATTCATAATCTTGGTTCTATAGATTTGTGTTATTTTATGTGTGGAATCTGCAGCCTGGCAAATGATAGTCAATATGTATAGATTTCTATTTTATTCTGGTCTTCCACTTCACGAAGGTGACATCATCCTGGCCAGCTCAGATGTCACTGGGTGGGTCTCAGGCATACACATTGTTTCTCCTTCTACTGCCATGCAGAAGTGTTGCAGCTTGGCACACAAATAATTTTTAAGAAAATTCTCGAGTGTAAACTGGTTTAGACTGAATGTTTATCTCCCCTCAAATTCTATATGTAGAAACATAAGCCCCATGTGATGGTATTATAAAACACCTCTGGGAGATAGGTTGTGAGGGTGGGGCCCTCACGAATGATATTAGTGCCCTTATAAAAAAGACCCCAGAGAGCTCCCTTGTCCCTTTGTGATGTGAGAACATAATAGAAGACAGTGGTCTATGAACCAGGAAGTGGGCCTCCCCCAGGCACCGAATCTGCTGGTGCCTTGGCCTTGGACTTCCCAGCCTCCAGCACTGTAAGAAATAAGTTATCATAACCTGGAACCAACCCCCACAGATACTGAGGGACAACCATACCACTGTTCGTGATCTACCCAGTCTGTGGTATTCTGTTCTTTAAGCCCGAGTGGACTAAGACATATAGGACCATGTCTTCTGTGAATACTGATAGTTTTATTCCTTCCTCTGCAATATAAATGAATTTTATTTTTTTCTTACGTTATTGCACTAGCTGGGACTTCCAGCACGATGTGGCATAGGAATGGTGATAGTGCATGTCCTCCCTTGTTCTTGATCTTAGGGGAAAAGCATTCAGTCTTTCACCATTAAGGATGATGCTAGCGGTAGGTTTTCTTTCTTTTTTTTGAGACAGAGTCTCACTCTGTTGCCCTGGTTAGAGTTCCGTGGCATCGGCCTAGCTCACAGCAACCTCAAACTCCTGGGTTCTAGCCTCCTCCTGCCTTAGCCTCTGGAGTAGCTGGGCCTATAGGTGCACACTATGATGCCCAGCTAATTTTTCTATTTTTAGTAGAGACGGGGTCTCACTCTTGGCTCAGCCTGGTCTCAAACTCCTGAGCTCAAGCGATCCTCCCGTCTTGACCTCCCAGAGTGCTAGGATTACAGGCGTGAGCCACTGTGCCCTGCCTAGCTGTAGGTTTTCTGGGAGCACTGCCATTTAGTTTTACTTTTGGCGTGTGGGAGGGAAGGCAAAAGCCCACAGCTGACTGTCCCCCCATATCTTTAACATTCTGCCCAACGGTAGGGAAAGAGAGGCTGGGCCAGACGTAGTCTGGTTAGAAAAAGCTGCTAGCTGGGGGTCAGTTTTAATTTGTTTTAGACATATTTGCTCTTTCTCTCCTGTGGCCGCCTTCCCAGTTTGTCCTTCTTCTCCTCTCTCTGCACTCCCCAGCCCTGGAACAAGTGTCAGAGTTAGCCTTTTAAGAACATTGTCCCAATTTAAACCTTACTTTTCGAAAATAGAACTGTAAGAAAATGAACAGCTCTCCACATTTTCCTGAATTTGTCACAGGCGTTCTTATCAAATTTTTACCCTTTAGTTTCTGCGAGAGAGAACAAGGACCTTATATCTTTGTTGACAAGACATCAAGTAACCATTATTAATGAGCAAAACTGTAAGAAGAAATATACTTTTTAATTTGTCAGTGTTGCTCTTCCCCTAGTGACCAAATTGCTGCATATGTGATAGCACAGGCAGCCACAGAAAACTACTGATATGGAATCACCCAGTTAATTACATAAAAATTACATTACTGGAAAAAGCTAAATCATCAACTCAACCATGTGAAAACACTTTGAAAATCATCTTAAAAATGTCTTTGCAATTTGTTTAGCTGGTGGTGGAATTTGTGCAAAGTATCAACCATTATAATAGCATTCTAATTCTGTGAACAACTGCTCGAAATCAGAAAGTATTGCATCTATTGTTTAGATTTGCCAAAGCATTTCTTGCATCATAAGCTGTTTATGTGTCTCTTATCAGAAGAGAGGAAGTGGTATCTGAAGTCCAAAGTATCTGAAGTAGGCAGTGGAAGCAGAGGAATTTAGGTTCTGGGATGGGGGTATGCAGGTAATGTCCTGTCTAGTATAGTAATAATAACAATAATAATAATATGGAAAAACCAACACACTCCAAGATTTCCGTGAGGACCGGGAGGGCCCTCTGCTGTGGCTAGGGTCGGAGGAATGGAAGTGTGCAGAGTTGGGGACACATACTTCTTCCATGCCAGTGTCTGGAAGGGAGGTGACGGGGACAAGGCAGTGGGTCTGGGCAAGGTTGCGGCCAGCATGTGTCACCCTGCGTGGGAGCTGGTGCTGGGCTGCTAGAAGAACTCATGGATTCCAGAACAGCAAAGGAATGCCATGTAGGAGGCCCCGGGAGGTGCCAGCTGAGCCTGGAGGGTAGCAGAGCGAGAAGACACGGGGGCTGGTCGCAGGCGTGTGCTGCTGGGCTCCTTTCTGGGGCTGTCTCTGCAGCCCAAGCGGAAGAGCCCAGCTGTGGTCAGTTGAGGCAGTGGGGCCGGGGAGGGGGCAGGGAAAAAGGGCAGAGGCAAAGGTGGCACAGGCTTCTAGCCTGGAACTGGCTGACGGCAAGGCATGAGCTAGGGGCAGAGCCTGGGGAGTGTGCTGGTTAGGGACCAGTTATGGAGGGAATATTATCTTTGGCCTAAAACAGAAGATGGACTTAGAACTCAGGCAACAGGGGCAAGAGAAATAGCTCAACTTGGTACTGGGGATGCAAGTTGGGGTGACTTTCCAAGAGAAGGCAGGGCGCTGCGTCTCACACGACGGGAAGAGCTGACTCACCAGGGAGGGGAAGGAGGACAAGTCTTCGAAAGACAGGGGCTCTGGTCCCCTGTAGGTCCCCTTCTCCTTCAGTGGGATCTTCCATTCATCTGCGGGGCCGCGCACGTCGGAGCCCAGCACGTGCCAGGCACGGGCGCTGCGTTGCCAAGACGAATGTAAGAGTCTCGAAGAGGTTCTGTGTGAGAAGGGGACAGAAGGAACCGGCCATTGTAAATGTCACACCAGGTAGAGTGAGCACAGCAGACGGAGCAGGCAGGTGAGCTGACGTTTGCGCTGGGTCTCTGAGGAGTCGGGAAGGTGAAGAGGAGAGAGGAGGCCCATTCCAGGAGGAAAGGCCCTAGAGCTTGTATAAAGGCCACTTAAAATAGCACACTTCTGGAAGGCTACTTTCTTCTCACAGCAGTATCTGTCTCCTAGAAGTCCTTTTTCTGTTCAAAGTCTTCCCCAATGCAAACTGTTTTATTTAAAACCTCAGTGCCTTTGGTTCAAATATGTGGTTTTTAGCTTTTCAGAGAGAAGGCGGTTAAATGCCAGGGCCCCTCCGGGCTGTCTGTGTTTGCCTGTGGGCTTTGTTCTCCGCCGCGTGAGAGATTAAAAATGGTACCAGCCATGTCACGCCCGGCAATTGTGAAGTCACTGTGCTGAAGACTCTGAGGGTGTAGACCAGGCAGGTTGGCGTGGCCGGTGTCCTGGTTTCCCTCTGTCTGGAAGTCGGAGAGGTCCAGTCTCAGCAGTCGGCCAGGTCTTCTCTCTCCAGCTCCAGAGCCTTGACAGTGTCGCCCCCTCTGGCTGGTTCCAGGCATGGCCCACAAATGGCGGCTACAACTGCTCTCCAGGCATCTCCCTGACACCTCCGGCTTGTGCCGAACGCGCCGTGGGCCCGGTGCCCAGGAATCTTTCCGCTTGTCTCCTTCCCGGGCTGGCAGCCAGGCTCAACTTTTCAAGATGTTGTCTTCCAAATCCTGCCTTGATTAACTCAATCTGCAGCCCCTTCTTTGTCACTGTTTTCTTGTCACTCTTTTGGTTTTTCCTGCAGTCATCTGTGTTCCTAGTCTGTCCCATCCCGGGCATTTACATTTGCAAATGACTACATTTACATTTAACTCACACTAGGCAGCTTTTGTCTCCTGCAGAAAGAGACACACCTGGACTGCCCCGTAGATCCGAGGCACTGGGCTGGTAGTCTCAGGGTGCCGTGGGCTCCGTGGCTGGGTTCAGCGTCCAAACCACGGGGATTGGCCTGGGCGGATTTCTAGGACAAGACGAGACGGGAGGACTCCCATCCACGTGGTTATCTAAGAGAGGTTTCGGGGAAAGGAGTCAGGAGCAGCCTTAGCTTTCTGCACGTTCCAGAAAGGGAGCCGGGTGCTTGTTACTGGATGTATTGGTGAAGGTGTGGAGGGGTAGGAGTGGGGAGCCTGTACCCAACTTTGTGAAGCAGAGTGGCTATGAGGGACACAGATGGAAGAGCTGATGGTGGTAGCTAGAAAAGAGAAAGTGGGCCAAGAGCATGGGCATATAGGTAAGCAAAGGGGCGGCTGGGAGTGGACTCAGGATGGAGGGAAGCTGGGAGGTTGCCCAGGAGCAAGTCAGTGTGTTTGGTGTCATGCAAGCAGCTGTCCCACAACTCTTCCTTCCTGGATCTGTGGTTCTGTCCTGTTCTCCTCCTGCTTACACCAGCTGCCTCTTCTCTGGATATCTTCCCTGTTCACTCCTCCTCTCGTTCCCTCCTAGAGCTCAGTCCCCAGCCCAACGTCCTGCATCTTCTTTCTGTCAGCCCTCTCCCCCGGAGCTTACCCATGCTCCCATCCCCCCTCGTCACCTCTGCGGCAACAGCGCCCCCATCTGCACCTGCAGTCTCGCTCTCTCCTTCAGTCCTCCTGTCTCTCACCGCCGATTGGACACATCCACTGGCTGTGCGCGGTCACCTCCCACTCAGTGCGCTGGACTCAGACAGCCACCTGGAGCTGTCCAATGAGCTCACCTCTGAGATCTCTTCCCACGCTGAATTTCTACGGTGTATGTCAAAAACCAAACGCATCCTCTTCAAATGGCATCTTCTGTTCTCTAGTTCCTGTCCACACAGCTCATCTTCCCCCATTGGCCGTCTTCTGCTGTCCTTTTGATGCCTTGTTGAGCTCGCCTCTCTTCTTCGGGGCCATTACCACTTCTTATTAATAATTCCTACAGCCTCTGACCCCGGACTCCCCCATCCTCTGCGATCCTCCTTGCATGTCACCCTTTGACGCTGTCCTCCATCCGCGTGTCTTGTCCTACTCTTCCCGTTTAGCCCTTTTCCCACAACTTTCCTCCGCTCACCCTCCCCTGCTCGGGCCATGCCAGTCCCTGCAGCATCTAGGAGCACCTGCCCCCAGGAGAGGCCCTAAAGGTCACACCCCACCTCTGCCCTGGAACCTTCCCAGCCTGTCTTGCTCATCCTGTTGTTTTCTTTGACTTCCTCCAGAACTGAGGGTTTCTGCGACACGGTCTCGCATGTGACCCTATACGCTCTGTGTTCCCCGTTTCACGTCCGTTCATCTTAGCTCCCCGACTTGACCGTACACTGTAAACAAATCACTTTCCCAAATGTCAAGAATGTACCATAGGCTCAACAAGTGTTGGCTAATTGATAACTGGGATTCTGAATTAAAGACAAATTTTAGTTTAATGAATTTAAAACTAATTCTGCTGGGTGGAGAGTGCCCTCAGTTTGGGTATGGTTGAAATGACTATCTGGAGTCTTTCATTAAGGAAACCGTGTCTCATTAACATTTACATTGCCAGCACCTACCATGGAGCCTGACCTGCTGGCTAGCTTGTTGAGTGAATACCTAGCTCATTGAAGCTTTTCACTTTGAAGATGTTTGGTACCCTTTAGATCTGGTCCTTGTACACAGGTAAGCATTGTAACTGATGACTGAAGGTTTTTGATGACTGAAGGTTCTTCAAATCTGTGGTGCCAAAGAGGCATTTTGCTTTCTGCTTTTATCTAGGTAGCCACAACTCTATTTCATATTTTAAATATTTATTTTTGGACTTACTGCTCCATCACATTTATTTATTTTTGATTCATTCCTTATAATAGATGCAGCAGAATGGGATAAGGCAGCATCATTTTCTTCCATTTTTTCTTTTATCAGCATTTAGTGCTCATGTGTGGCTTTTCCTGAGTCATCAGTATTGGGCTAATGGACTGGAACTGCCCAAGTTGAATGGTAATTACTTACTCAGTTGCTGATAGCCTAGATGAGACAAGGACTTATTAGATCTGTAATAATGGAAATCTGTGTTTAATGCAGATCTTTTAAGCGGTTTGAAACGATCTCAAATTCATCTCTCTTTGCCATATGTTAAAATGTCACATTATGGTTTTAAAATTTAGGATGAGAACTGAAGTTTCAGGAGAGCCTGCCTGTGGAAAAGTTTTCAAATCTGTCCTTTTTAAAATCAGAAGCATTTGTTCATCTCACATCAAGCCATCTCAGAGGAGCCAGCCCTGTGAGGAGCACCCCGCGGGCAGGGCAGCGCCCGGAAGAATAGGGTCTCTGTTCTCGAGAACCCAGGACGGAAGGGACCCAGAGGAGGAAGCAAGTGTGGTGGCCCCGGGGCGGTCCCGGGAGGCTTCCCAGAGGCTGAGGTCTGGGATTTAGTGAGTGGATCCAAATCCAGGGCTCCTTTGCCTCCGTCCTCAAGGTGGGCTTCAGAAATGAATGCTTGGATTCGTGTGACATTAGCTCACCTAGAGTTTCAGCTGTGGAAGACCTCAGCTTTTCCACAAATACTGATTTCTTTTTTCCTTTTTCATGGGGAGAATAAAGATAGAGGAAATCTGACTCCAGAGACTTCTGTGAAAAGGGCATACTCTTCATATTCCAGACCTGCAGCCTGGACCCGTGACGTTGAATAGCTCGCACGAGGTCACATGTCAATTAATGCCGCAACGGGGGCTGGAGGCAGAATCTCGTCCCTGCCCAGGGCTCCGGCTGCCATTTTCAGAAGTATGTTCCAGTGGGGTCTTCTGATCAGCTTGATAGCTGTGTTCTCAAGTTATTTTTACTAACCCGTATCCTCCTTCTTGTCTGGAAAATGGCCCTAAATAATTTAGCTTCCTCCTAGTGTAGAGTCCTACCTGGAGACTTACTAATGGGGCTATAATGGCACCCTATTGCCTTAATGAAACAGGGTCATGATGGAGCTCTTGTTCCTCAGTGGAGACCTCACTGGGGCGAGAAATGGTTCTGCACACTGTTCAGTCTGTCATGTGCTGCTCTTTGGCTCAGTAAGTCTCCTGTGTCTTTGCAAATGGCAGGTGTCTTGAGGGGCATCATTATGGTGTTGAAGAACTTGGTGCTGGGGAAATGTGCCCCGTGTGTACCTCTTGTGGCTTCAAAAACTCTTCACAGAATTCAAGACAGGTTGATGCTGATTCATCGGGGAGGGACTGGTTTGTGTCCCACAACTCTAAATTATTATGCTCTTTACCGACTCGATAAACCCAATTGTAACGGCAAGGCACTCTGTGGATATGGCGGGAAATAAAAAAAACATATGCTTCTCTGCATCAAGATGCTTACACTATATTTGCTTGTCTGTTGCTTTTTTAAAAATCCCTGAGCTTTGATACTTTTTGTTGGTATGTTTTCTTTGAGTTCAATGGGCTCGCTGGCTGCATAGTGCTTCACCAGGACGTTATGATCAAGCCCTTCTTTGGGAGGAAATAGTCATGT
This sequence comes from Indri indri, assembly GCA_004363605.1. Taxonomy (NCBI): domain Eukaryota; kingdom Metazoa; phylum Chordata; class Mammalia; order Primates; family Indriidae; genus Indri; species Indri indri. The sequence goes on from RJWJ010015974.1 coordinate 13,680, forward strand.
TTTATTACTTACCCTAATGGCTGTGGGAATAACTGTTCCATATGCTGTATCAGAATTGACTTACAAGTTGCATATAGGCATTTGCTGCCTGTTTTGGTGACATAATATGTACCATTAGTGAAATTTAAGGTATTTTTTGATAACAAAGCTCTCAACTTTTTATCTGGTATTTGTTGATGTTTTATTTATTGGTGAGCTTTTTCTAGCAGTAGGTCTATGGGCAGCCCTGAAATGTCTTAAAAACCAGTCTTGGAAAGAAGAAAAGCTGTGGATGCCGAGTTGAAAGTTCACGTTACCTGCATAGTATCTGTTTCATTGAGGATAAGCCTAACTCTACTGAGGTGGACAAGGATTTAAAGAACTAGAGGGAGTCTTCTCACTCCCAAGTTGAGAAAACAGAAACAAAGAAGTAAAGTGACTTCTCCAAAATCACTTAAAACAAGATCAAGAACCTGGTCACCTCACTTTTAGGCTTGCGTCCTTCCCACCACTTCACCAATTCTTTTATTCCAGAAACAAGAACAAATATTTTACGTCCGATCACTTCCTAATGAGCACATCTATCCCTGAGACCGGCAAACTTTGTGATTCTATCAGAGCAAGAAATCTTATTTGTAAAGAAGCTGCGTAATTACCCATGACATTTTAAATGTCTGCATTGTCCTTGAGCTGAGAGTGTGAAAATCAGAAGGCCCAGGGGTGTATATACTTCCTGAGAGATTTTGCTTAGTTCAACATACTCTGAGAGTAAAAAATAATCAAATGAGTCTTAGCTGTTCAACAACAATAGCATTCCAAGCATGAACGTAATTTAAAAAAACCTGTTAACCACCATATTGCTAATTTTGTATCCCAGAAATGACCACAAAGTTACAATGTAGCGATGGAAATATGATAGACATGTTTTGTCTAAAAAAAAATGAATATTCACCTTAGTGCTGGAAAGCATACATGTACTTTTGCATAGATATCAGTGGCAATATCGGTCATTTCAGCAACTCAGGTTTTCTTTCTTCAGTTGAAATGCCAAGTGACCCAGGTTGATAAGTAGGCCATGATGTCCAAAGATTGGAAGCTCTCGATTTTATGGAGGGATGGAACCAAGCTGTTATGCTGGAATGTTTTACTGGATAAAGAGACAGGAGAACGAAGAACTTGTCTGTGATCTGAGAACTGCAGGATAGCACTGGTATCTGAACCTATTTTGCCGACTTGCTGCCCAGTGCAAAGCTTCCTTCGTTAAGGCTTTTGTTGATTAGTTTCTTGGTAATTTTGTTGGTTTTCTGTCTTTACTAGAGGAACATGACCCTTAGGACTCATACCTGGTTGCAAGTGTCTGGATGCTCTGTTGATTCGGGGGCATTTGAAAGAATTAAAACTCCTTTTTATCGCAGTCTCTCCCTTGGAAGTATTCAGTTCACTTTGCTAACTATGGTGAGTCAGTGCCCTGTCCCATGCTGTCGCTGCCCCGTAGGTCAGCGTGATCTTTTAATAATTGAATTGTTTTTGCCTCTATAGTAATGTGATAAGACGGGATCATAATCTATTTTTTAAAATATAGCAACACTGTCAAGTTTCTTGTAGGAGCTGCAAATGTTTAGATGTGCACACCGAATAGGTACCAAGGACAATAGGTCCATCTTTTCTCTCTAATCATGGCACTCTGGGCTCTGAGAGTTGGTCTCTTCATCTTTGCCATAAAGGGGTGGGACCAAACCATCTCCATGGTTACTTTCAGCTCTCAGAGTCTGTCATTTATAATTATAATGCATGTTGCATCTGCATATTTCAGTCATTCTGAAAAGAAAGGTTTTTGTCTTGGCAAGGTTCTGTCTTGGAATGGCATGCACGTTTTTGTTGAATGGATGCTTTCTGCCTGGTGTCTGGCAAGGTCTCGTCTTGCTTTCTTCTGTGTCGACATTCCTGGTTTCTGCTCCAGGCCTGAATGCACCACCCAGCTGCTGGGGCACATCTGATGGGAACATGGACCGAGGAGTTAAATAGACCTGGGTTCCAGTCCCAGTTCCAAATCCCACTGAGCTCACTCCCTCGTGTGTGAAATGGAGACGTGACTGACCTGGAGGGCTGAGATGTGATATTTAAGGAGATTTTGAAGCTGCTAGCACAGGGCCTGGTGCCTGTCCTTCCTGGTTGTTCCCTGCACCCCTCCATTTCCAAGTAAAGGTTTTCACATGCAGAAAAGTTAGAAGTTCCCTTCCCTCAGAAGTTGTTCTAAGGGAAAAAACTGTTTCCTCTACACTCATAAAACACTGCTGACACCAAATGTGTGGCTTTTCCACATGAAGCAGTTCTTCTAATCTCTGCAGACACCAACAGGGTGGCCAATGATTCAGTTCAATCCTGGCACTCACTACCTGGAGTTAGCGTCAGAAGTCACAGGTTAAGGGGCTCCATCCCACAGACTGCCCCCCCTCCCACCTTCAGATGCCAGTCGGAAGTCCCAGGTTGTCACCTGTACTCCTGTCTGAGTTGGCCATACATCAGGATTCTCAAAGCCCCCTCGTCAGGCCTGATGGTTTGCTAGAGCAGCTCACAGAACTCAGGAAGACAATTTGCTTATGTTTACCAGTTTATTGTGAAGGACACAGCTCAGGAACAGCCAGAGGGAGGAGACGCACAGGGCAAAGTGTGGGGAAGGGACGTGGGGCTTCTGCGCCCTCTCTGGTCACCACCCTCCCGGCACCTTGATGTGTTCACTGATCCAGGAGCTCCCCAAACCCGGCTTTTCGGATTTTTACAGAGGCTTCATTAGGTAGGCATGATTAATTAAATCATTAGCCTCTTCCTTCCCCAGGGTCTGGGGGTGGGGCTGAAAGTTGCAATCCTCTAATCGCTTGGTCGGTTGCCCTGGCAGCCAGCCCCCACCTGCAAGAGTCACCTCTTTGGCATAAACTCTGGCGAGGTTGGAAGGGGCTTGTTATGAATAACAAAAGACGCATCTCTCAGCCCTGTGACTCAGGAATTCCAAGAGCTCCATGCCAGGAACCAGAGACAGAGACCAAATATGTATTTCTTTTTATGTCGCAGTCATATATATTTAACATATTTGTTTAGAATCAGACGCTGTTGGAATTGTGGTTTAGTTTCCTTCAGTCGAATGCATTGAAGAGATGGATAAGAAACCAGGTGTTTTCAGGAGACGGGGATTAAGAGCTGTGTTAAAACGCTCTGCCTGCTTCTTCACTACTTTCAAATATTGCCAAATTTTTGAAACCTACCACATCCCTTCTCTCACCTGACTTGTTGGACTTAACCTCTTGCCTATGACCTCGACTTTGAAAACTTTCGATTCCCGTCTTCCTCTCTGGGCTTCCCTATCCAGTCCACAGTTAATCGAGCAAATACTTGCTGAACACCAGGCACTGGTGCTGGGCACTGGGCCTGGGTGAGGACGATTTCAAGTCGTGCCAAATATTACAAAGTAAACTGAAAGCAGGAGACGGCATGAGCAGGGAGCAGAAGGGGATGCTATTGTACAAAGGCTGGTCAGGAAGGCCTCTCTGAAGTGCTAGTGTTTGAGCAGAAAGCTGAATAAAAGCAGAAAGGGGATCAAGCAGGTATCTGTGGGAAGAACGTTCCAGGCAGCTGGATGCAAGTGCAAAGCCCTTGGGGGATGTGACAATCTTGACTTGTTCACAAGGCGGCCCACAGCGTGGCCAGGAAGGTGTGAGTGATGGGGAGAGGGACTGTGGCTGGGGACCTGTCAGGGACAGATGCTGGGGCCTTTGTATTACCAAAAGCTTGGCACTCGTCCCCGAGGCCACATCAGAAGAATGAGGATAAGCGGTGTGAGAAGGAAAGAGATTTATTAATTTGCTGGGAAATGAGGAAAATGGCAGACTCCCATCTTAAAGTACCAATTCCTAATCATAAGCACAGATACGGAGCTTTTAAAGGAGTGTTTTCAGTTTTAGGCTATTGTTGTTTAGCTACAGTGGATGACTTTGATTGTCCCACCACACCGAAGACAATCCCATGACCTCCACCCGGGGCCTCTGCTGGACAGTTCCGTTAAAACGTCTCCTGAAGCTCAAAAAACAAAGGACACTCCCCTGCCCCTCCTGACTGCTGGCCTGAGACCAGGATGCAGGTTTTAATTTTCCAAAAGGAGTAGAAAAGTTTTAAAAAGACAAAAAACATTTTTGCCTTTTTTTCAGGCCATTTTCTCTGTTCCATGTTTTCCACTGTCAGGTTTACCCTTCCATGTCCATGGGAGGAGGGGTGACTACTCTTACATTCGGGCCAGGGTCACGGCTGTGGGATGTGTCCTAGATGTGATGGGCAGCTGCAGGGAACCTAGAAGCTGGGGGCAGTGTGGCTGTATTGTCATTTAAGACAATATGGGCAGCAATGGAAGTGACGAGGGGTGGCTGGAATCCGGGCAGAGGAGGAGGGTGGAGCTGGTGGGACTGCGTGGTGTCGGGCAGGGGCAGTCTCCCAAGAGCGCGAGTGCCCTGGAGGCCTCGCTTCTGCCCCATAGGTTGTGCTCCTGCCTCCACGCCCCGGTGCCTTGGCCTGACTCTGCCATGGGTGTGCGTTTTGGGTGAGGGGTGAGCGGGGTGATTAACGTAAGAAAATATTTTCTCTTCTCAAAACGTAGACATCTGGGTGAAATGCAAGCTTGGGCGGGGAGAGGCGATGCCCTTCTCTTGGCGTGTGACCCCCATCTACAGCTCTTTTCTTAGCTCAGACCCCCCCAAGTCTTTGAGGCTGGGAGTAGACAGGGAGGTGATGGAGGGAGGAGCTTCGGTGACCTGTCCGGTTTATCCTCCAGGCTGCGGCAGCTGAGTCACATTTTGTGACTTAATCACAAAGTGGCATCTCCTCAATGTTACCATGTTCTATTAGTTAGAAGCAAGTTACTCGGGAGAAGTCAGTACACGTGGCCGTGAATACCAGGAGATGAGGCTCTTTGGGGGCTGCCCTGGAAGCTGTCAGCCACGGCTGTATGTCATACATTTGTTCATAGATTATTAAGGCAAAGATGACCTTAGTGATCACTCTGGACCATCCTTATTTTTCACAGATGAGGAACCTGAAACCTAAAGAGGTGATGTGACGTACCCAAAGCCAGAGCCGCTGTGAGGGGCAGCTGGGACTTCTGACTTCCCACCCAGCAGACCGTTTGTGGGTTATATCTAGTCTGCCGCAGACCGGAGGCGTGTGGTTTCTAAGTTTGCAGTCTCAGCCTCAGGGAGCTCTGTTCATCTGCGCACTTTCAATGCACGGCCGCTGTGTGGAAACCAGGCCTGGATCTAAATGGGGTATCGATGTTCCATCTTGGGTTTTGTTTGAGACCCAAGATATTGAGGCTCTGCCTAAGGCTGTCCAGCTGAAATCCTGCGTTGTCTATCTTTAACCCCCTTTTCATCAACGTGCTTTGAAGCAGATACTGTCGTTCAGAGCAAGTCTTTGAAACGACACGCTCCATGCGCCAGCTAGCCATCTCACCTGTCTCCGACGTTTTCCTTCATAGCTGCTCCTGAGGCTGCAGACCACCCCGTTGGGGACCCTCATTTTACAGTTCAGCTTATCCTGGATCTTAACTTTCTGTCTGTTTTTGGCTGTCACTTGGCACTCCCTTGGCCCGCCCAGTCCTGGCCACGGTATGTCAGTCTGGGCTTCTGCGCCCTGGGACGCAGGCGGTGAGAGAGACAGTTACGCCCAGGACCGGCACTATGAGAACTAGCAGACGGACCTGTCATGTGTCACCTGTACTTACGGCCTCCGTTTGCCAGGGACCCAGTGCGATGATGAGTCAGGAAGGGGAAGGTTTACAAAGTGGCTGGGATGCCACCTGGGACCTCCTGTCAGAGCCAGGGCAGGATCCTACAGTGCAGAAGTCACGCAGTGCTTGGGAGGCCGTCGTAGCCACAGTCAAGGGCAGACCAAGGTCTGGGAGCTTGGAGCAGTGGTGGTCAAGGTGAAAATGGTTTAAAATATAGAAGTTCAGATCGAGTAGACTAGCAGGCTGACCCATGGTAGGCTATTTGTCCCCAGAGTTGTTTTCTTTATTTTTTTTCCCTTACTCTTCTCTGGAAGCCCAGGCCTAGATACAGAGGTGTGTGTCCTTTCTGCCAGCTGGAAAGGACAGTGTGGCGTCAGAGAGGCAGGCTGATCTGGCGCTGTTGGTGGTGTTGGTGGTGTTGTTGTCAGTGGTGGCGGTGCTGGTGATATTGGTGGTGTTTCAGTTCCCTCACTGCTTTCTTTCATAGGTGGCCTTTGAAATAATTCCCATTCCTACCCTCTAAGTCCCCCATTAGATATTTATAGACTCTAACCCTCTTTCAAAGTAGCAGAAGGAATCAGTTTTCTGTCCCTGGGAACAGTAAACCTTGATAACTGCTTTCCCTGGAGATGGAGAAGGTTGCCTGCTATGTTGCTTTCAGTGAAAACAGCAGAAGATCTTTCTCTTTCCAGACTGGGATTAAATGACTTGGTTTATATTGGATTCCAGGGTTATTATTATTATTTTAAATATTTCCCCGACCAATTTTTTCAGAAACTGGCAAGGCATTTTGGAAGATGAAGACGTATTTAAAATAACCCCGAGGATCCCTTAGATCTGTCTGACGCTGCAAACTCAGCGTGTCCATTGTCCTGTTTGTTTTCACCTGATCCACGTGAGAACCTTGGCAGGCAGGTGGAGCAGGCTTCACCCGAATTTGATGGATGTGGGGACCTAGATTCAGACAAATGAGTGGCTGTGTCAAAGGACGCACAGCTGTAGGTCATCTACCTGATAACCACGTGCACCCAGGATTCATACCTGAGTCTTCCCTCTCCAAATCCAGTGCTCAGACTGAATGGAAAACAGCTTGATTTGACCACCTAGTCTGTCAAAGAAAGAAGGGAAATAAGGGTGAACAAAGGGAAGGAAAGTAAGTGATGTTGAATAAAACATGAGAACGAGTAGTTTGCGTGAGTAGCCTTATGATCTTTTTTGCAGGGCTGAGACCTGGTTCCTAACTGTTCTTTCCTCGTGCCTGGTGCTTTGGGAAGCGTTCCCAACACCTACCACGAGACCCTCCGTCTCCAGGCCGGAGGGCTGCCCTTCCCTCCTGTAGGGCCCGTGCTGATCCCGTCTCCGGACGTGGCTGTGCCTTTAGCACTCTCGAATCCCCCCGTGGATGACTGGTGATTGAGGGACAGCTGGCTGCAAGGGGCAGTTCATCAGTATGCACCATGGCTGGGGCCTGGCAGTCATTAGAATTCGTTATAAATTACTTGGAGTCCCAGGAATCTCATTTAGTTCTCACTCAGCAGCTGGAAGATGCTACCAGCTGTGGAGCTGGGGTTTCCCCCAAAGACTTCGCCTAAGCATGGGGGGCAGATAGGTCAAACGATCTGGTGATGAGTGGGTGGGGTAAGGCAGAGAAGCCTCTTTCTACCTCAGAATCGGTGCTCTGGAGATGACACTGGGGGGACCAATTAGGGCCGTGGACACAGTTTGACCCTTAGTGCCTCTGGGGGGCTCCGGGAACACGCCAGGGTGTGTTTGTGAGACTCTGGGAAGAGGGTCGGGAACAGAGAGGGGGAAGAAATAGCCAAAGGAGAGGAAAGGAGAAGAGAGGTGTGCGTGGTCCTTTGTGACCGTCACAGTCTGGCCCTGCGTGGCCTTTTTGGCTTCAGCTACTGTGACACCTTTTACGGAATCCTAGAGGACAGCCTGAACGGACCATTCCCTTCATCCTCTGGACCTTTCAGCCCCGCGTTCCTGCGGAAACCTGTCATCTCTCAAGGCTCAGCCCTGACGCAGGGACCGAGCACTCTCACGGGTCATCCCCTCGCTGTTCTCACAGTAGCTCTGTAAGGTGGTATTATTTCCCATCGTTGTATTCAGAGGAGGACATCAAAGCTCCGAGGGGTTATGTGGCTTGCTCAAAGGCAAAGTTCTGGTGGCAAGCGGAACCCACCAGAGCTGCAGGCTTAGTTCTTTTGCCCCCGATTGTGGCTCCTTCCGCCTTATACCAAGTTTGCTCCTTACCGGCGTGCCGCTTACCGGTGGCGCACTGCGGCATCAGACCGGGACACAGCGGCAGGATTAGCCAGGTCTGACTTCCAGCCCTTGGTCTTTCCTCACGTGGTCGTTTCCCTGTCGTGCGTTTACCTCTTTCCCGAAAGAGAGGCTTTCCGCATAACCTCGCATTCTCATCCTCTTCTCGTCCCTGTTCCGGGACAGGGGCTGCAAACGCTTTTCTATAAAGGGCCAGATGGTAAATATTTTAGGCTTTGCAAGCCATATGGTCCCTGTCACGACTACTCAACTCTGCCATTGTAGAGTGAAGGCAGCCACAGACAATATATAAATGAATGAGTGTGGCTGTGTTCCAATAAAACTTTATTTAATGACACTCAAATTTGAATCTCATAGAATTTGCATGTGTCATGAAATATTTTTCTCCTAATTGTTTTTCAACCATTAAAAAACCATGTAAAACCACTCTTAACTCATGGGCCCTACGAAAACAGGATTTGGCTAGCAGGCCATGGTTTTGCCAACCCCCATTCTAGAACTAATTGGACAGTAATGTTATATAATTTACCTTTGGGTAAAATTGTCACTGTGTTAGTTCTCCTGGAAGGACATATAGTTTAAACCTTTAACTGCAGGTGAAAAGCGCTGTCACCTCCTAAAGGGATTTCGGGCGGCAGCGGCTGTGATGGGTGGGTCAGGAGGGGTCACACCAGGCGCGCAGCTGCCTCTGCCTGACACGAGGTCAGTCCTGCCGTGCTATTATTGTCTCTTCAGTGAAAACGTTAGATTTAAATCCTATGTGTCATTTGTCTTTGAGCTTTGTATGGAGAAAAAGGTCTTGCTTTGGTTTTTTTAAAAAAATACAAGGCTTAGATCTTTTTGTGTGAGCTGTCACCGACCATTTTGATTGTTGATCTTGTAAATTCATGCTTTTTAGTGTTGGCAGAAGGATTGCTTTTGTTTCTGAACAATTTCATGAAGTGTTTCTTCAATTGGGACTTACATTGAGTTTCAACTTTAGCTATACTTTTCATCTCAACTAGATTTTAAAGACACAGCTACCTGCCATTTGACTATAGAGGACAGCTTTAGAATCTGTCCCCAGTGTGAGAGCTTCGGCAGGAGGTATGACCAGCCACTGGCTATTGGTGGTGACGACTGTGTGGTTGGGGTCCCCTTCCACGTTTGGTCCCCAGGTGATTCACAGTGACCAGGAATTGCCTGAAACTTGGCTGATGATCCATGGAGAGTCTTGACGAGTTTGCTTTTCACCCACCCTTGGGTGCATTCTAGCGTAAAAGCTTTCATAAGACATTATGCCTAGCTGTGGACTTTGCAAAGCAGCATAGGAAACGATATGGAGACTTAATAAGGAACTTGATTTTCACTAGTAACCAACTATCTCCCTCCCTCAAACCCCTGCCCTGTGTCATATGTCACATGTTACATGTCAGGAACCTCGCTAGGAATGCAGAGGCTAGGATGCCGTGTAGCTGCTTGACCTACACAGTCACCCTTCCAAAAAAACCATTCCACAGACTGAAGGAACATTCATTTAATATATTTCTCTACACACTAGGGCCTGGCAATCTGAGAAATAAAAAATTAGATAGATTATCCATTGTTATCACAAGGTACAACTTCTTCATCTGTATTTCTTCCCCAAATGTTTTGATCATACTAAGTGTTACTAGCAAGCAGTAGTTGCTTGCTATTATTGTTTGTAAGTTAAGATTAGAAGGTCCTTCAACTGTATTAAATAAACATCTTGTTACCTGCCTGCATGGACTTACACTCTGGCTATTTCTCCATGCAGAGGTGGTTCTCTGGTAGTTCTGTTGTACGAAAGAAATAGAACTATCAATTACCAATCCTTTGAAATGATTACACATGTAGACCATGAACTCATGGAGTTTAATTTAAATGAACAGGTTAGTACTCTGGAGCTTTGGTATTTACATTCTGGGAGGGAAAACCTTTTCCATTTGCTTTACAAGCTTTGAGTATTTGTAAGTTCACATTTCAAAAACTTAGGGAATATTTATATGTTTAGGATTCCTCACAAGATTTTAAAAAAATACTTCTTTTCAAATAGTTGAAGACCTACAAGAAATTACAAATATAGTGCAGAGTTCCAGTGTGCCTTTCCATTAGCTTCCCTCAATGATAACGTCTTAGATAATCACAGTACGTTGTCCAAGGCAAGACATTCACATTGGTATAACACTCTTAACTCAAATACAGACCTTATTTGGATTTCACCAGTTATTGCATGCACTTTTTTTTTTTGATGCATAGTTCTATGAAATCATATCACATTGTGTAACCACAAATCTACAGAACTGTTCATCACTCTGAAGAAACTCCCTCATGTCACCCTTTAACAGTCAGCTTCCTCTCGTAAGGGTTGTGGTTAGACTGGTTAGGATGTGAAAATAGCAATAAAAGCAGAAGTAGATTTTGAGAAAGTGTTCAGTTTTCAATTGATCTCCACAGTTGTACATTTCCAGCGAATGAGATAAAAAGAAAGGAGAACCATATTTAGGTGGTGGGCACTTTCACAATTCCATCTACAATTCATTTCAAGTTAATTGTTGGTGTTAGGTGTGGGGTGAGGGTTTAGGTTTGTTTTGTCCCATTTGGAAATCAAAGTTGTTCCAGTACCATTTGTTGAAAAGACTGTCCTTCCCTGATTGAATTATCTCAGCCCCTGTGTTAAAGTTAAATTCTGTGCTCTCTATTCTGTTCCAGTCATTTGTTGATGGGACTTTCCTTATGCCAAAACCACAGTGTCTTGATTACTATGAACTTAGAGTAAGTCTTGAAATCAGGTAACATAAGACCTCCAATTTACATTTCAAAATTGTTTTTGCTATTTTAGGTCTTTGATTTTTCATATAAAATGTAGAACCAACTCATCAATATCTATAAAAAAACTTTCTGTGGTTTTCATCAGCATTGTGTTGAAGTACAGATTGATTTGGGGAGAATTGATATCTTATAGATATGGAGTCTTCGAATCCATGAACATGGTCTATCTTTCCATTTATTTAGATCTTCTTTAATTTCTCCCAACAATGTTTTATAGTTTTTAGGGTACAGTTCTTACACATATTTTGTTAAAAACCTCCCTGAGTATTTCATTTTATATTATGCTATTGTAAATAGTACTGCTGTTAAAAAGAAATTCAAGTTTCATTCATTGGTTGCTACTATGTAGAAATACAGTTTGTTTTTGTATATTGGCCTGGTATTCTGTGATCTTGATAAACTTACTTATTAGTACAAATAGCTTTTATCCTTAGGATTTTTTCTTAAATAATCATGCTGTCTGCATATAAAGTTTTTCTTCTTTCTTTTTTTGACTTTTATTTCTTTTTCTTGCCTTTTTGAACTGACTAGGACCTCCATACAATATCAAATAGAAGTAGAGTGTACACACTTGCTTCATTTCTAATTTAAGGCTGAAAACATTCAGTCTGTTGTCATTAAATGATGCTAGCTGTAGGTTTTTTTTGTAGATATACCTTATGAAGTTTTCTTCCTAGTTTACTAAGAATTTTTTTTTTTTTAAAAATCACTAATAGGGGCTGAATTATATCAAATGCTTTTGGTAGCATCTGTTGAGATGATCTTTTTCTTTTTTTGTCTGTTAATATGGTAAATTGCATTTATTGAGTTTTTTTAATGTTAAAACAACTTTGAATTCCTTGGATGAATCCCACTTGGCTACGATTATTATACTTTTCATATATTTCTGAATTCAATCTTATTAAAGGATTTTTGTGTCTATGTTCATAAAGGAGATTTGTCTATAGTTTTATCGTGTCTTTGGTTCTGACATCAGGGTAATGTGGATCTTATAAAATGAGCTGGGAAAAGTTCCCACCTCCTCTATTTTTTAAAGGAGTTTATGTAGGACTGGTATTATCTCTTCCCTGAATGTATTTAGAGTTTCCCAGTGAAAATACATGAGCCTGAAGTTTTCTATTTCAGATTTTCTATTTCTTGTGCCAGTTTTGGTAATTTGTGTCTTTTGAGGTGTGTCACTTACTAATTTATCGCCGCCTCTCAGCTCCAAATATACATTTCTGTATACTCTCTGTGATAAACACAGGAATTTCTTTGGCAGTTCTCATTTAAGGTGAGCATGACGGTAAGTATTCTCAGTAGAGGACACTGGGGGGACATTGCTGGAGGAAGTCTCTCCTGCCATTCCTGGGGTGGGCCTGAGGACCTCGGGTGCAGCCTGCCCCAGCCATGGGCCCAGAATGTAGTCGCTCTGCGACCTTACAGCCTGGTGATAACTTTCCCGCAACCCTCTCCAGGGAACCAGAGCCCCCAGGCTGCCCCTGCCCGTGGCTGTGCCCAGCACTGCTGCAGATGCTCTGAAGGCCTCCTGTCCCCGTTAGTGCCTGGAACCCCACAGCTGCTGGATCCTGACCCCCTGCAGTCTAGAGGGTGGCGGAAACTTACCCAGTGGCTCCAGCCTGGCCAACCCAGCGAACTTCTCTGCCTTCCAGTGGCTCCACCATGCTTTCTCCCACAGCCTGCATCCTCCCAGGTCTATCTTCCTTGCGTACTCCCCCTCCGCTCTTTCATTCTAGTTCATACTCTTTATATTAGACTTCCTCTGTTAACCTACTGTGCGGTGTCCGTCTCCTGGTGGGAACCAGAGTGCTACACAATTATTCCTTGTAAGCACTATTTGAGCTGAGACTTTCATGACCTGTAGTTTTTGTCCTCATTTTCAAGAAGGGTAGGAGACATTGCTATGTATTCAACTGGTATTTTTTTCTCCTTCCTTCACCCCCCTCCCCTTATGTGTTTTCACCTGGGATGCACCTAAAATGAGGGAGAAGAAAACCAGAGTGTGATGAGTGGTATTTCTGTAAGAAATAAAGCTCAGCAATCAATAAACCAGGAAAACGGATTCCAGCGCCACTGAAATGATCGGCTCTAGCTTTAGTCTTCCAGTGTTTCATGGCATTTAGCTCTGCTTAGAATTTCTTAAGCTACTGTGAGTGCAGGATAGGATCCCACTCCTTTGCCACTGAGAATAGAGGTACTGTGACCTTAAGCTGCTTATGGATGAAGAATCCAGGCTGGTAAATAACATAGCTTAATATCAGCAGCAATTTTAATTTTTAGATTTGATTTTTATTCCCATAGAAAAGGGAGAAAAACTATTTCTTTACAGGTATCACTATGAATAGAAATAACCCAACCATCTTTTTACACCTACCTAGTCAAAGAAAAAAGCCCCCAAAGTCAACTAACCATCCCAGCCACCAAACAAAACCCCGCCGAAACACAGAATATTCTTCCCATTGCACTTAGGCCTTTGGCATGAATTTGAATTTAGCCTCCCTGGGAATTTTGGAAAAACATTTTTCTTCATTGTTTTTGTAAGCCCTATGAGGCAGAAAGATAACTTCCCCAAACAAAACAGCAGGAAAAGCAACTAACAATCCCCTGGATAATGCAAATGAATAAAAATTGCCAGAATTATTACAAAAGTGCTAAAAGCCCTACTTTGATATTTTATACACTATTCCTAGACTTTAGTGGTTCAGAAATGCCTGTTTTAGCAATGCCAGCACACTAGGGAACAAAGTTTGTGGAGAAAATAAATTGCAGAGAGAGAGTCTCCAACTTAGAAATGGGTCATGTTCCAGGGGTTGATTTGTAAACCAGTTAGGCTGGAAATATATTTTTCCTGTGGAAATCAGCTCTATAAAAGATGGTTTTATTTTTCTGGCTTATGTTATTAGTTTTCCTTTGTGAAAAAATTACATTATTTTCCTTTTACTAGAACACATTAGTGTATCGATTTCCTATTGCTTTGTAATCAATTATTCCAAAATTCAGGTTAAGACAACAAGCATTTGTTATCCTACAGTTTTCTTGGATGAGGAATCTGGGCATGGCTTAGCTGGGTGCCCCTGGATCGGGGTCCCTCAGGAGGCTGCAACCTATGTGTCAGCTGCACTGCATCTTCCAAGGCTCACTCACTTGGCAGTTGGCAGGCCTCCCTGTCTTGCTACATGGGCCGCTTCACAGGGCAGCCAGTTCCTCGACAGCCATCCATCCAAGAGAGAACAGGGGACACCCAAGATGGAAGTCACAGCCTCTAATCTACTCTCAGGATTGACCTCCTGTCACTGTTGTGTTCTGTTCAATGGAAATGAATTACTAAGTCCAGCTCACACTCAAGGGGAAAAGCAGTAAGCTCATCCTCTTGACAGAAAAATGGCAGAGAATTTGTGGCTCTCTATTTAGAACTGGGAGAGGGTCTGCCTGCAAGTACCCTGAGCCCTGCCAACAGTGATGTTGACAGCAGACCCTCCCCCACTGAGCCTTCAGATGAGACCGCAGCCCAGCTAACACCTTGGTTGCAGCTTTGTGGGAGACCCTGAGCCAGAACCACTCAGCTCCATTTTCTAATATGAAATTAGACCACTGAACTTAGAATTTACCTTGCAGTTGAACAGTGGTTATTGTGCAATGAGGGATTTCCTCTTCTTGGGAGGAAAGCTCTTTTCACAGTGATGAATAGTACAAAGTGGAGACTTCTGTGTACAGGCAGCTTAATAGCTGGGCCACTTAGGAAAGTAGTCTAATGTTCTCCCCCTGTTCCCCCAGCCTTCTACCAGCTTGACCAGTATGAAGAGGTGTTCTCGATGTTATAGGGTAGAAATCAGAATATATTTTCTCAATTGAAACAGTATTCCCTAAATAATGGCCAGGATCCTGGGAAGGAGCTATATTTGAGGCTCATCGTGGGTTGAGTAGGCCCTTGTGGGCCAGCTCACCACCACTTATAACAGCATGCTCGTGGGAAACTGAATTCTATGTCATTCTATATCTCAGACGTCCATCTCATAAACATGCTTTAAAAATGTGACTCATTTTTAAGTTGCGGACTTACTTATGTTACCTTAGGTCCTCCCCAGAAACCTCAATAATAGTTTGCATTTTGAGCTATCAGCCTTTTGAGAAGAGAAAGTGACAGAAAATAGAGATTAATTTACTCTTAGCACTAAGAGCCTGGCAGACCTATGAAGACATAATTCTACTCAAAATCAGATTTTCTGCAGGGCCTATACTGAAGACCCTTGATAGTTGAGATATGTTGGGTCACAGCCATCGTCTTCATTTCTAGAATTCTATGGTCTTAATCAAGAGCTTCCAGAAACACTTGCTCAGATTCAGTACATGAGAAACCTTTTTGGCCTGTCTTAGGCCCCCTTCAGCCCATATGCTATGGAGGCCTGACTGTCTTCCTGCTGAGACAGATGCCATCCGGGCCTGGGGCGGGTTCAGCACAAGGCTGCCTGCCTCTGCTGTCCCGTGAGTGACATTTTCAGACATGACTCTCATCTTATTCAGCATTGCTCCAGTCAGTCGTTAGAGAATCCATCCAGGAAGCGCCCTGTCGTTTGAATACCCAAGTATTTGCTTGAGCTCGTATTCAAAGAAGACATTATAACCAGGCATGCCTGGCACTGCCGTCTCTCATCTTTGTCCCTTCGTGAAGTCGGGCACCCAGAAGCATGTTTGAAGAGCCACCCCCATGTCTGCTGACTTCCCCGAGTGATGATGTTTTGTTTTGCATCCCTGTTTCATAGAAAGACAAGTATAAAAAACACTATAAAGTGCCTTTCTGTGTCATTTGTAGAAGCAGAGTTGAAGATTTTGTTCATCATGTTTCTTAATATGAATATGCACTGGGTTATCTTAACTTCCCTTAATTAGCTGCGGGACCAAGCCTGCTATCTCAGAGTGACGGTCCTTACAAGAAATTTTTAGAGCAGCTGATTTACATGTGCTGTATCTCTAGTAAGAGCTGAACTTAAAAAAAAAAATTGCACTGACTTATTGAAAATCAATCGAAGACTTCATAGTAAAAACTTGATTTTTTTGGGGGGAGGCGAATATAAAATGTTTCAACTCTTTTTAGAATTAGAAGTGGTGAACATCTACAATAGATTTAAAAATGTCCTTAGCTTCTGTTATGGAGGAAAATTGCAAGGGAGAGAGAAACAGAAAGGGTGAGAGGCAAGAGGAACAGAAATAATGCAAATAGCACCAAATTCCAGAAAGGCAAAATACTTGCTGATGTTCTGGTCTCAATCTCCTCCTGTTTCCCCCCTCTAAAATAAAAGAAAAAGAGTAAACCCAGAAACGTCTCTTATTTTTGAGTAAATAATCTTTTAATTCTAAGATTTGTAATGGTGGGTCCTTTTAAAATCCTTTCCCCCTTAAAAAGAGAACAATTAACACATTGCTCCGGGAACAGCAGACCAATTTTAGAGAGGAAGTGGAGTGATGTCTCTATCTCGAGGCCTTGTAGGGCACTCTCAATTACTTGGAATTTTAAAGCGGGGCTGCAGTTTAGCTACCTTACGATACAAACGGGACCATCTTTGACATTCGCCCTGGGACCAGATGCCACTTGAGCACCAGGCTGATGAGAGCTCGGTGGCTGCTTGCCCGAGGCTGCCAGCCTTCCTGCGCCCTGGGAAGAGGCTCCCTGGCTTCTGAGTAGCAAAGACTGGGGACACTTAAAATGTCTTTTTTAATTTCTATTTTAGAAAAAGTAATACACTGATTGAACAAAGGTCAAAAATTAACAAGAGTTATTTTTTTAAAAAACAAATTGTAGAATGCTATACGCATTCTCCTGTACTTTCATTTTTTTTCCCTCCCAGTTAACAGTGTACCTTGTAGACAGTTCCATACCTGTAACTACAGAGTTACCTCATTCTTTATAAGGGTGCATACTCTTCTGCGGCATAGATTATGTAATGCAAAAGGTTGGTGCCAGTCTTTTTACAAACAATCCTGTAATGACAATCTTTGTCCATGAGCATAATCTGTATTGTGGAAGCTAATCTGTGATGGACCTTGTTAATGTTCTAGGTTAATGTTCTATCTCTTTATCAATATTTTATTCCCCTTAGAATCTTTTGTCATCTTCTTCTGAGTCCCTGCAGCAGACAATAGTCTAAGTTGGAAGCCTGTTGTTTTTAAGGGGGAACAGCCAGACTGAGCAAATTCGACACCTACAATGATTCCTCTTTCTTTCTTCTTAAAGTCACCTAATTTAGCTCTCTCTTCATTTCTAATGTCAAAAGAGAACCAAGACAAGTTTGCCTTAAGGTTTCTAACAAGATGTTCCACGTTCCATTTTTGATTAGGAGCTCCCATCAAGAAATAAAGTCAGAATTCCTTTTCATGAAAAAACAGCAGCAAGAAAGCCAATGGGTCTGACCTTACCCCGCAGCACGCCGGCTTTGTAGCGCTGATGGGACATTCAGGGGCAGAGGCTGGTGTTGGTCTGGGTCAGACTGAGGGGAGCAGGCTCAAGCGAGCGTTAGGCCGGGTCATTTATCACTGTCTGGCGGGGGGAAGCATGGAGGGAGGCGGAGCCCCGGGACCACTCCTGCTCAGCTGCTGACTGACAGCTGACAGCACCTCATGCAACCTCCAGGCAGATGATGTCCCATCAAGGGACAACGCGCTACCTGCTTTGGGCTGCCCACATGTTCACAAGGGTAAAAAGAAAGGTGTCCTTTATGCCACGGAGCTTCACCAGAACCACGTGCCACCTCTCTTCGTGGTGTTGTACGGACCTGCTTGTTGAAGCAGATTTAGTGGTGCTCAGAGGCGCACGGTTAGGCTCCTGGGTCATGATAGGATGAGCAGGTGCCTTGGTGGGCCTCGTGCCTTAATTACACCGCAGACCTGGGCACCGCGTGTGCTGGTTATTATAGTGTGGCAGAGCCCGCGTGAACAAATGCTGGGGAGGGAGCAAGTGACTTCGCCTCCTCTGTGTGTGGGGAAGCCAGGCCCCCACACGTCTTTGAAGGGCAACGTTTTTGAAAACAAGAGTAAGGAGTATGATTTCTGCGTGATTCTTTATAGGTATGTTTAACATTCATCTTAAAAACCTAAGGTTTGTTTTAGAATCAGTAGGAAGCACGTACCTTGGTATAAAAGAAACCCGTTTGGGTTTACAACCATCTCTCTCAGTGCGCCTGTATCTCAACATTGTTATTCACGAGGATGTCACACGTATCAGGCTGAAATGTAGACTTTAATCCTTAAAATAACCACATTTTAATTGTCATTTCTATTCTCAAGATTATCTAATTTTGGTAGTCATTAGGAATGGCTTGTGTTAAGGGGGGATTTCATAAAAGTCAGGTGGAAATTATCCATCAATTGATGTTATATGCTTATCACAGATGCCTCAGTTAGACATAGTTCTTAAAGTGGTAGTTAACAAAAGTGTCACAGAAGTGAAAATGGAATTCTTGTGGGACACCTAGGAAGACTACTTAGTTCCAGTCCGACTTGTACTGTGAGACACCGTGACTTCGTGACCTTGAGAAAGAGCCTCAAAGAAACAGATAACGGGAGCGACGCTGAGACCGTAGTTTGTTTTGGGGTTGACAGACTTTTATGACCGTATTAGTGAGATCGATGTGCTTTGCTCCAGCCCCACTGTGGCCCTGCTCTCTGCTGATCAGCTTAAGTAACAGCTCGAATGACTGGGGATAACATACGGTAAGTTAGTCCGACGGCTCAGTACTGTGACGTGTGGGTTGGGTCGTCATAGGGTTAATGACACAGCTGGGAGGGGCACACACTTCTTGCTGCCCAGCAGCTCTGAGGGTTTAGTCTGATCCAAGCCTCTTCCAGTCCTGGGATGATGCTTGTTGGATGGTCAGTGGCTGACCAGGACCCTCAGGACAGCGGCCGCCATTTCTGGAATCTCCAATTAGGTGGCGTTTCCTTGGCCACCCAGTCAGGAGGAAACTGGACCTACACTTCTGACAACTGAGGGTCTGGGGACCCACCTTCCTGTCCCCCACTTACCTGCCATTTACTGCTCCCACGCCCTTCGCCCAGAAGATATGAATTTCAGCTGTCCCCATTTGAGCACAGGACAGGGAGCCCGTCCCTGGCCGGTTCATCCCGAATTCGCATCACTGGTTCACTGTGAGGTTCACTGTGAGTGAGCAGTTCTACTGTACCTTTTTCAAGGAAGAAAACAGTCATAAAATTTGAAGTGCATTAGACATTCTCAAAACAAAATAAAAAGCAACATCAGGGTCATCTTCTAAAGCTTTCGAGCATGTCCTCCAAATCCCCTTCAAAATCTCTACAAAAGTTGACTTTGACCCAGTCTAATTAACCTTTGTGCTCCTCAAGCACCGGGCTTTCAAGATAAATGGAAATCTATTCTTTGTCCTCATGTACCCTTGGCGGAGGACAAGTCATCACCATCAGCAGAGGTTGTCCTCCTGGAGCACGTGGCTTTGGAATGTGCCCCCGTGGAGCAGAGAGAGGAGCAGGGACACGTGCCCAGCCAGCCAGATGGGAGGCATTTGCCCTGCTGTGGCTGGGCAGCACACGTCCCCGTCAGAGACTGTCCTGTCTCCACGGCACACTCTGCTGGTAATCAGGTGCTGGGAGCCAGTCACCGAATGGCTTTTCTGTTTATTTCTGTGGTGAAACGTGCTGCTAATTTTGAAACAAAAATTTATAAATGCTGTTTAAGTTCCCAGGTTAGTCTACTCTCCCCGCTCATCTTATTTAAACTATACAAAGAATTTAAAAGATCTCTGGTTCTTTGGCCCCCAAATACTTACCTTAGCAGAGTTTCAATGGGAAAATGCCTTTAGAAGCTCCGCCTTGGTTTCCCGGAATAGAACTGCCATTGCTTGATTTTAAAGAGCATACCGTTCTCGTTCTCTCATTATGGAATGGAAAGTAACTCTCAGATCCCCCGCCCCGTATTCTTTTAAAGCTATTTATAGAGTTTGGAAGATTTTCAGAGGGGTTTTATTGCAATGTATTATGTAGAAATGAGGAAGAAAATGGCTTCTTCCTTTGGGCTGTCTTTCTATTTTATTCACTTAGACCAGGAATGGCAAAATGATTTAATCCCACAGGCCACCTCTAAGCAGTAAGAGACTCACTCTGTAGAGGGCTATGTTGAGAAAGGATTTTGCCACATTTGGGGATTGTGGAAGTGTGCTGTGGTTGATTAGTGATGTCTGCCATGGGCACGGAAGGGGAGCATATGCAGATATGTGTCATGTATTTGCCATTCCTGACTCAAATCTTGTAAGAAATAAAGTTCGCACGTAGATGATAATACTAGCCTAACAGTTATGCAGTATTTGCTATGTACTGGACACTCTTCTAAATGCTTTTCATATTTAGTTTATTTAATTCCCCAAACAACACACCAGGTAGGTTCCAAAGGAGGAAACAGGGGTGTAAAGAGGTTAGGTGACTAAGCCAGCCTCGAAGACTGGGAAGGGGAGGGCTGAGACTCACAGGCGGGCTGTCTTGTTCCGGAGCCCGTGTTCTTATCCGTGGCCACTGCACTGTCTCTTGCTGGCAGTGCTGTGTCTTCTGTCCACAGCACTCAGCTGTATTTTAGAAGGGAAGTGCAAAATCAAGTTTACAAAACCTGTCATCCTTGGCCTCAGGCTCTGGAATAAAAGACAAGACAGAGGGCCCAGGGGAACCTCTTCAGGGAGCAGGGAGTAGCAGACGAACTTCGTGCATCCTCTCCAGTTCACGGGCGTTTCTGTTCTTTCCCTCTGCCTCAGCACTGCCAGCGTCCCGGGTGGGAGTGGGTAAACGGGAAAGGGAGGAGGGCTGGGCATTGCCGGAGTGGAACAGAGGAGTTTCTGGTTGCCAGCTACCTGGCTGGGGACCTATTTCTCAGTGGCCATTTTCAATGATTATTTTTACATAAGGGACACATGTACCTATAAAGGTATGTTACAGTCATGTGACATATAACAACGTTTCAGTCCACCAGCGACTGCACATACAGTGGTGGTCCTGTAGGATTATAACGGAACTGAAAAATTCCTATTGCCTAGTGACATTGTATCAGAATGTGTCCCCGTCAAGTGACACATAACAGTGTGCATATGTATTTTTTAATGTATCTTTTATAATGGCTAAAGAGAGACTTCTTAGTACTATTTACTTCATTAGCTTAACAAATACTTGTTGAACACCTGCTCTGCATCAATACGCTGCTCTAGGATTGTGGAAACGGTGGGCCCAAAGAGATCCAACCCCACCCGTCCCTGAGCTAGATACAGTCCTCGTCCAAGTGGTGACGTAAGGGTAAAGCGCATCTCTAGGGAGTGCTTGGTCCCAAGAGATCAGGGAGGCTACAATAGAGAGATGAGGGACCCAGGTGACCGCACCACGCGGGTCCCTGAAGGCTGCGTAATGAGTGCTGGCTTTGGCCTAATGGGCAGCCATGGAAGATGCGGGAGGGGGTTGGGAAGGTTCCATCACATGATTAGATTTTTTCCTGTTGCAAGATCATTGTGCTATACTGGACAGAACAAGTTGGAGAAGGGATGTAGAGGAGCTAGAAGGTGGTTGTAGGAGTCCAGACAGAGAGGTCACGATGGCTGGCTCTGGGGCGGTTTGAACGGTGAAGGGAAGAAGAGCAGGGCTGGTGGAGATGTTTCGGAGGTGAAATCCGCTAGATTCGGGGTCAGAGTAGATGTGGTGAGTGAAGGAGAGAGA
>RJWJ010015975.1:0-22881 GCA_004363605.1 Indri indri
TTCCATTAGAAAAGCAAAATTAAATGGTCTATTCTTCTCTTTGATATTAGAAGAAATTGTTATTAACATATAATTTTTAAAAGCAATTATAAACAATAATTCTGTTGCAATTCAAATCTTTTAGGATTGCTTTGTATTCTTAACAATTGTTCAAAACATATTTTCAGACACATATGCTCTCTATTTTAGTATTGACTGAGGGTTGGTTTTCAGAATGGGTTAGATTTCATCCAAACTAGCTTAAATTACACAGGAATTCTGTACACTATTGTAATGATTTTCCACAAGATTATCACAAATAACCATGGAGAAGCGCAAAGCTGTGAATCAACAGACAATGAAAAGGGGTCAATCCCATACTACTATCTTCTGGCAAGGAGGACTGCACTGTCCATTTGTCTACAACATGCTGTTTCAAGACGTCATCACCAGGTTATTGCGTCTTGATTTCAGAGAGCAGTGGAGTTACAGAAATGTATCTGGATTTGGATATATAGCCCAAGGAAAATGGCTATTTTTTATTGCTAAAAAGATATTTTACAGGGATATTGCTAGACAAGTAGTAGATTGAGCTAGGCATACAGTAACTTGAATTTTTAAATCTCTTTCCCTTCTTTTGGATTTGATATAGTGTAAGAATAAAATTATTTAATATCCCTGAGCCCCTTGGATTGATTAAATGCAGAAGAACCACCTTTCTGACTTGGAGAACACAGAAAAGAAAAAGGGAAGAAAAGATGGAAGGGAGAAAATGAGGACTAAAGGAATGAAGGGAGGAAGATTGAAAGAAGGAAATAGAAGGAAGAATGAAAGGAAAATGAAAAAGAGAAAGAGAGATGAAATTAGAATCATTTAATTACTTCAAGATCACATAAATGACCATATAGGAAACGCATGTATTGAAAATATCTCATGGCACCATTAATCTAAAATTTATTAATGTGAGTAGGAAAACTGTATTAAAGTATGGGAAAACAACTATGTTCTTTACAATTACTGTCCCACATCATGTGTGAGGCAGTGGCCTTAAGTAAGGTATTCTAGGGACTGTGTGCCTATAGTGGAAGCTCAAGGAGGATGCCTTTTACTCTTGAATGCTAGTGGCTCATGGTAGAGTAGCTACCGTTTTATGGTAACAAGTCAAATTTTCAGTAAATGCCTCGAGGACCAGTGACTTTGCAATGACTTCATTTCTGTACTTACGAAGTCTAGTACTTTCACTTTAGGTATGAATTTCCTTTATAAAATGCTGAAATCTCATCAAGACTCAGAAAGCTGCTTCAAATTTTGCAATGTTAAGCACATAACTGAAAAAAGGAAAAATCTACATAATTTAGATAATAAAAATGATAACTGAGATTTTGACACATAACTTAAAAGAATTTGACATACAACTTAAAAACCATCAAGTAAAATAGATCACTCTTTCAGAAAATTCAACCCTCCCTGTTTCCTCCACTCATATTTCTGATTCTTGTTATCCTGATATACTTGATTTTGTATAACAAAATATATAATTTAGTTTATCTATGGTTATTGTCTGTCTTTTCAGCTAGAATGCAGACACTTAAGATTTTTACTTTACTTGTACAGTGATGGGTTGCTTGTAGACAGATTGACTCAGTGTCACATTGTGTGGCTACCAGAACCAGATTATAGTGAACAGGATGGTAACAATTGGGTATGATGTGCCATTTGAGTATTGTTTCCTAATGAAACTTAGTTCCTCTCAAGTATACTCTGTCACAAAGTCATTCTCCAAAATTTTGTTTTCCAGTGATGAGAACTCCATATTTACTACTGTGCACTCAGCACCAAACCCCAATGGTGTCTAACATATAGTAGTCTCTCAACAAATATTTACTAAATGAGTAAATAAAATATCAAAGACTGTCAAAAGCAACATAGAAAACCTACGATTGATTCAATAACTAATATAGGTAGCAAGTTTAATAATTTATAGAGAAGAAAAATAAATTTCACATAGGAGTCTTAGAAAGTCTTCATGGAAGATGTAAAATCTTTGTAAAACTTTACGTACCATTCCATGATTATTTTTGCCATGTTCATAAATTATCTGAGCTTTTATGTAGTTACTATTTTCCTTTAGTTGACCTAAATTTTTAGGTCAGGTTATATATGATAAAAAATAAATTTTATGCCTAGAGACTGGTATCACTTCTTTTTATATTAGATGAGAGTAAAATAGACATACATGGTAAGCAAAATGTATCTACGGATCAGCACTGGAGTTTTGACCTGCTCCTTTTCCAACGCTGGTGGGTTCACCCCTCCTCATGCAACCTGGTGATTCCCAGCTCCCCAGAGGTCACCACATTGATGCCAAACAGTGCAGACACTGGATCAGCATAGCACACCACAGCCCAGAGCTCCTGGACTCAAGCTATCCTCCTGCTTCAGGCTCCCAGTGGCTGGGACTGCAGGCATGCTCCACTACCCCGAAAATGAATCTATTAAGTGCTAGCTAGGCACTGTTTCTTTCAGAGGTCCCAGTCTTGAAGCAGATTAGCAAGTGTTAGAGACATGTTAAAAACAAGCTAAGGCCAATTTGACATTAATCAGAAAGACTGAAAATATTATATAATGATGCTTTGAGTGAATGCTATATAATTTCATTTCTTTATACCGCATATAAGCACCTCGTGTGCCATCTCAAACCATCTTTCATTCCACCAAAATGCGCATGCTCACATTTTAGGAAATAAAGCAGATACTGACAAAAACTGTGAAGTACTATGCAAAGATGAAGAAGAGGAAGCATTTATTGAAGTTTTACTATGTGCCAAATATTCTTTTACGTTACGTTTGTCTTATAATCCTTCTCTGACACCATGGTATTTCTTGGTATTTGTAGCATATTTATAGAGTCTCTGTAGTAGAGTATGATGGAAACAGTAAGTCAAAATAATTTATTTTTAAAAATTTTATTTCTTAATTTAAGTTCTATTGATTTTTGAATAGGTTACATATTCACATGGTATAAAATTCAAAATCCAAGTGTTTTCCATTAATTCCATTTCATAATGGCATATAACAAAATTCCCCCTTTTGTCCTTGTATCCTAGTCATTCAGTTTTCCCCCAGATATAAGAAATAATTTTAAATAGATGGTAGCATACAATGTACATTATTTTGTGAATTACTAGATTCACTTTACGATATATCTTGGGAAACATTCCTTGTCAATACATTATGAACATTCTCATTTTTAAAATGCTACTATAGTATTCAATTAAAGAAGTGTGTTATAATTTATTTTATCTAATCTTTATTGAAAGACAGCCCACGCTTCTAGCCTTAAATTATTTACAATGGCACAATTCATGGCCCTTTAAATTTTGCCCATTTTTGAGTATATCTGTGAAATAATTTCTCAGAAGTATGATTTAACAAATATAGTTTATGATGTAAAGATACAATATTTTCCTGATGTCAGTTGTCCCAGACATTCACTATCTTTCCCTCACTACCGTGAAATTCCATTTATTCCAAATACTAAATTCTTGTATGCATTTGTGTCTATATATAGTCTTCTTACTCTCTTCCATACATGTGACCAGTGATAAATTACTACCAACATTTAAAAATTATAATACCTTTATAGAATGATCTAATATCAGGGCATCTAATTTCCAATAAATATTCTTTTTTAAAAAAATTTTTCTGGCATTTTTTCATGTAAAATTTTGGGTCAGTTTCATTATAACCCTTTCTCTTAAAATATGGTGAGATCACATTAAATTTGTAAATATTAGTTAATTATTAAATTTACATATGGTGACTAGATCTTTATGATGTTGAGTTTTCTTAATAAGAAATAGTATATATATATTTCTTTTCATTAAATATGTCTTATTTTGTGTCCCTCAGTATTAGCACTTTTTCTGTAGATATTGCATGCATCTTGTTAATTTTTTCCTCTATTCTTTTTATCTCTTCTATTGATGTTGTAAGTGTAGTTTTTTTATGTCATTATACATTCTAAATGTTTGAGTTTTGGGTCAACAGTATGTAGCTTAAATTGAAAATGTGCAGACCAAATATAATGTATGCCTATGTATGATATATTTTTACGTTAGCTGTTTTGGCAAAAGAAAATTCCCCAATATATAAAAGAATGTTCATTAGTCATGACACTTTACTGTAGGTATCAGAAAAAAAGCCTCAAAGCACCTCAGCCATCATTGTCACTACTATAACAACAACACAAGGAGTAGAGAAATGCAATAGAATTAGTGGGAGATGTTGAAGGGGCTGGTGGAAATTATGGTGGTAATAATTTGCTGATTTGTTTGTTTTCATCAATGCTCATTTACCGTTTGAACAAATGGGATTATCTAAGGTTGATGTATTTTTATGTGGGAATGAAGAAATCACAAAGTAGCAAGAGAGATTGAGGAAGAGGCAAGAGAGTCTTTAAATGATGGATTCTGGATTCTAAACTGGGATAGAAAAGAACATGAAGATATGAGGTAGCTCATAGAATGTGATCTGCATGAGGTAGAAGAACAGGTATAACACAAGTAATTGCGGAAACAATGTAGGAAAAGAAGAAAATAAATGAGAGAATGGAATTTTGAATTGGTGACTTCAGAGGTCTATATGTGTTGGCTGAATAGAATTTTCAGAGAATAGAGGCAGAAGTAGAGTTGAAAAGATAATTGGAAATGAGGTCACGAAGCCAAGCTGTTAGCTCATCCATGAAGACTTTTTAAAAATATTTAATTTTTAGAGATAGAGTCTCACTCTGTCTCCCAGAATAGAGTGCAGTGTGTATGATCATAGCTCACTGCAGCCTTAAACTCCTGAGCTCAAGTGATTCTCCTGCCTCTGCCTCCCAATTAGCTAAAACTACAAATACGAGCCACCACATTGGGCTAATTTTTTTTTTTTTTTTTTTTTTAGAGATGGGTGCCTCAGTATGTTGCCCATGCTGGTCTTGAACTCCTGGCCTCAAGTGATCCCTTCACCTAAGCCTCGCAAATTACTGAGTTACTGGAATTACAGGCAAGAGCCACAATGGTTGTAAAACTACTATGTTGTAAACCACTCTATTGATGCCAAATCTAGACACAGAAAAAGTTTTCCATGACTGAAGGGGGAAAAAAAATCGTTAATAGTCCTCATGACAAGGAACAGCAGATGCTTCCTACATGATATGAATATCAAAGGAACATACTTTCAAGAGGATAGATGTATACTCCTGTGAAAAAATATTATAGGATAAAGGGACAAGGATTTTTATCTCTCAATCCTTAGTAAGTGGAATGCAAAGAAATACTTCAGTCTCAGTTTCAGTTTGAGAGTGCTATGGACAAACTCTCAGAAGAAGGAGAGATTTCCACTAAGGAAAGTGTTTTTAAGGTAGGATAGCCTACTTAATAACAGAGAAACTCCTATAGCTTATTGGCTTAAAGAACAAAGAAGTCATTTATCATTCAAGAACAGTCCAGTGTGGTGGTCTTGGTGAATTGGAGGCCAACAATAACTATGCCATCTTATATACATGGTTTTTAAGGTCCAGAGAATAGGGGACAAAGAGTGAAAACCAAAGGTAAGTGCTTTTCTCTTCATCAAGTGAAACATAGACTGCAAATATTCTTTCTATTAACATGCTATTGATAGAGCTCAATTACCTGACCACAGCTAGCAGAGAGGGTGAGAAAAGCAGTGCCCAGGTGGGCAACCGCATCCCAGTTTTAACTCTATCACTATGTTAGAAGGAAAGAATGGATTTTGGTGAACAGCTAGAAATATATTTACTTACGTTTGTTGAATAAATGAATAAAAAAATTCATCCATCATTTCAGAATATTTACATTATTTCTATGATACCATAGCTTTTTGTTGTTGTTGTTAAGGTTTATTGAGGTTTAACTTGACAAGTTTTGACCAATCTACATGGTCATGTAATTCCCAACATGATTGTTGTATTAAATATTACATCCTCCAAAAAAGTTCCCACATGCCTCTTAGCTGCCAGTCTCCTCCCCTACAAATAATGATTTCTTTCAGTATAATTTAGTATGTTTAAGGAATTTCATATAAATAAAATTGCATATATGTTGTCTTTTGTGTCTGGTTCCTTACATTTAGAAAGATGCTTTTGCAATTCATCTATGTTGCTACAGTTTCTCACTAATTTGTTACCTTTTATTACTAAGATTCTATAATATGAATGTACCAGTTTGTTTTTTCCATTCATTACTTGATGGGCTTTCTTTTGAGTTGTTTCCAGTTTTTGATGTTATAAATAAAGCTACTATGAAGCTCCAAATAAAAGTCTTTTTGTAATGTATGTTTTCATTTTTCTTGGGTAAATAGCTGGGGAGACAACTGCTTTATCATATGTGGTTAAGTATGATGTTTATTTTTTTAAAAACTGCTAAACTGGTTTTGAAAGTGGGTCTTCGATGTTATCATCAATGTCGGAGAGTATCAGTTGTTCCACATCTTTGCAAACACTTGTTTTCCATTTGCATATTTTCTTTTATGAAGGGACTATTAGATATTATGCATACTTTCTAATCTTTATAAGTTAAATTTTATAACTAAAAATATTTGAGGAACACAAAGTATTAACAAGGTCTTAAAATATTATTGAAATTCAGTATTAAGAGCCAAAAGCATATAAATGTACAAATTCTGACTGAATTTTAAGCTATCTTGTTATAAACCATAAAAGTTCATGCTTATTTTGTCATGACTAAACAGGAAATGTTTAATTTGTGTCAAACACATTTGTACGGCTAATAATTGCTAAACTTTAATAATATTATTTTCAGCATGATGCCATGGATTTTGTTTATCCTTCCATAATTTCACTTTAGAATGGCCTTTCTGGTTAATGACATGATTATTGCTTCAAATATCTGCAGCTGTCACTCATGCTAGTGTTTTCATGTGTGAAATGCCTAATATTCGAAAGATGCTAGTAAGAATGATAAATTTGGATATAGTTTACCACTATAATCATTATATTTTATTTAAAATGTCACTATACATTTTATAATACAAGAGCATATTTAGATAAACTGAACAGGAACTAAACAACTAATATACTTTTACACATGCCAATATGGAATACTAATGCCACATATTTGAACAATGATTAAAATGTTTACAATTGTTCTGGAAATGTAATTCAATCACCCAGTCAAAAACACATTAGATGCTCTTCTATCTTAGAAATTAATGGAAGAACATTTATAGAGCATAATTTTAAGACAGTATCAATTCTGTAAACATATAATAATATAGAAGACATAGTTATGCCTTGGTTCTAGGTATTCCAAGGACTTGGATACTCTTAAATCTTTCCTTCTTTATTGGAAATCCACTAATGTGAAAGAGTTATTTTCTTCTTAAACAATGAGAAAAATGGCAGATAAACGATTCCAAATTCACACCTTTGAACCCAGAATCCAAGGTCCAAAGACCTTTTGCTAGCCTAGTCCCTAAGGACTTAAGCTCTATACTTATTTCCACAGACCCAGGCTCCAGGCCTCCACCGGTGGACCTTGGCATCTGGCTCTTCTCCATATATCCAGGCACTAAAATTGATTACCTGTGGATACCAGCAGCTGGCCTACTCACAGAACCCCTACCAGCTACCCTGTCCAGAATCTGTGGCTGGTGAAGGGCTTTCCTTACCAAACCCAGTTTTTAAAGACTGGAAAAAGAGACCACATTTTCAAATGTATAAACACCATTGCAATTCTACAAGTATCATAAAAAATCAGGAAAACATGACACTACCAAAAAATAAAATAAAGCACCAGAAGGTTACCCTAAAGTAATGGAGATCTGTACACTGCAAGACAAAGAATTCAAAATAATGAACTTAGAACAGCTTAGTGAGCTACAAGAGAAGATAGACAACCAAACAAAAATCAGAAAAAATAATACATGAACCAAAGGAGAAGTTCAACAAAGAGATATAAAAAAGAACCAAATATAAATTTAGGAACTGAAGAGCACTACGACTGAACTAAAAAAAAAAAAAAAATCGATAAAGAACTTTAAAAGCAAACTTGATCAAGCAGAAAAAGGAATTGGTAAACTTGAAGACAGTTGTTTGAAATGACCCAATCATACGAGCAAAAAGAAAAAAATAATGAAAAAACGTAAGCAACAAGAGAAAAGCAACTTGTTGCATGCAAGGGAAACTATATTAGACTATCAGTGTATTTCTCAGCAGAAGCCTTGGAGGCCAGAAACAGAGGGATGATATATTCGAAGTGCTAAAAGAAAAAATAAAAGCCAATGAAGAAGATTATGATCTTTAAAACTAAACTGTACTTTAAAAATAAAAAAGAGAAAAAGGCTTCTCTGGAAAACTAAAACTGAGGGTGTGTATCACTACTTGATCTGCCTTATAACAAATGCTAAAGGAAATTCTTCAAGTTGAAACAAAAGGACACTAAATAGCAGCATGAAAGCATATGAAAATGTATTTCTTACAAATGAAAGTAAATATAAAGACAAATACACAACAATGTAACACTGTGAGGGTGGTGTATAAATGACTTTTAACCCTAGTATTAAAATTAAAATACAAAAATATTAAGAATAACTAAAACCCAAAGACTGCTTAATGGGTAGACAATATAAAAAAAGTAGATTCTGACATCAATCACAAAGTGTGTGTGTGTCGGGGGGCAGGTAAAAGTGTAGAGTTGTTGTATGTAATTGAAGTTAAATTGTCATCAGCCCAAGGAAGACTGTTATAACAATAAGAAGTTTTATACAAACTTCATGGTAACCAAAAAAACCCACAGCAGGTGTAAAAATAATAAAGAGAAATGGATCAAAGTGTATCACTATAAAGAAAATCAACCAATAACAACAAAGGACAGCAAAAGAGAGGAACAAAAGAATGACAAAATGGAAAAAAAAATTTAAAAAATGGTAATAGTAAGTCCTTTCCCACGAATAATTACTCATGTAAATGGCTTAAACTCAATAATAGAAAGACATACAGTGATGGAATGGATTAAAAAAATTCAACTGTATGCTGTCTAGAAGAGAGCCACATTAGACATAAGGACACACCTAGGCCGAAAGTGAAGGAATGGGAAAAAACATTCCATGAAAATGGTAACCAAAAGAGAGCAAGGGTGGCTATACTTATGTCAGACAAAATAGACTTTAAGTTGACAACTGTCATGGGAGACAAAAAAGGTCATCACATAATGTTAAAACTGTCAATTCAATAGCAGAATATAACAATTTATATTTGTACCCAACAGTAGAGCAATTAAATAAATAAAGCAAACATTGACCAATCTGAAGAGAGAAATACATAGCAATATAATAATAGTAGGAGACTTCAATACCCCAATTACAATAGTGGACATATTATCAAAAGAGAAAAATCAATCAGAAAACAACAGACTTGAACTACATTATAGATCAAATGAACCTAATAGACACATACTATCCATTCCACCTATCTGGAGCACAATACACATTCTTCTCAAGTGCACACATAAAATTTTCTGGGATAGATCACATGCTAGGTCACAAAATAAGTCTTACCGAATTTAATAAGATTAAAATAATTCCAAGAATCTTTACTTATCACAATGAAATAAAATTAGAATCAATCACAAAAGATAAATTAAAAAATATGAATAGATGGAAATTAACTAGCATACTCTTGAACAATCATTGAGTCAAAAAAATAAATCAAAGGAGAAATTAAAAAATATCTTGACACAAAAATGAAAACTTTTGGGATGTAGCAATAGCAGTACTAAGAGGAAAGTTTACGGCTATAAACACCCACATGAAAAAAAGAAGAAAGATCTCAAATAAACAATCAAACATTAACCCCCAAGGAATTAAAAAAAGAACAGACTAAGCCCAAAGACAGCAGAAGGAAAGAAAAAAATAAAGATTAGAGCAGAAGCAAATGAAATAAAGACTAAAAATAGAAAAAAAATAGACAAACTAAGAGTTTGTTCATTGAAAAGTAATCAAAATTGCTAAAATTCTAGCTAGTCTAAGACAAAAAAGGAGATGATTTAAATAAATAAAATCAGAAATGAAAGAGAAGGAATTACAACTGATACCATAGAAATACAAAGGATCATAATGGACTATCACCAACAAATCAGATAACTTTGAAGAATTTGATAAATTTCTGGAAACAACCCTACCAAGACTGATTTAAGAAGAAATTAAAAATGTGAAAAAACAAAAAGTAACAATATAGAATCACACCTAATGAGTACAATATACATTACGTGTGGGATGGGCACACTTTGACTCAAACAGTACAAAAGCAATTTATGTAACCAAAAAATTTGTAGCCCCATAATATTCTGAAATTAAAAAAATTAAATAAATAAAAAAATAAAAACAACTATCAGCACACACATGCACACAAGAGAATCAGTAACAATGATAAAAACTTTCAAACAAAGAAAATCTCAGGACCAGAAGGCTTCACAGGTGATTCTACCAAATATTTTTAAATGAGTTAATAACAATAATTCTTAAACTCTCCCAAAGAAATAGAATTAGAATGAATACTTACAAACTCTTTTTATGAGTCTACCATCACCCTGATATCAAAGCCAGAAAAAGGTATCACAAAGAAAAAAATTACAGGCTAATATCCCTTATGTACATGGATGTAAAAGTACTCAAAAAATTATTAGCAAACTGAGGTAAGAAGCATATTAAAAGGATCATTCACCATGATTAAGTGGGATGTAAGGATGGTTCAACATATAAAAATCAATCAGTGTGATATACCACTGTAACAAAATGAAGGATAAAAATCATATTATTATCTCAATGCCATTTCATCACATAAACTGTCCATAATTAGGTATAGGAGGAACTCACCTCAACATATCACAATAAAGGTCATATATGAAAAACCCACGCTATCATCATACTCAGTGGTAAAAAGTGGAAAGTTTTTCTCTAAGCTCTGGAACAAGGCAAAGATGCTCACTCTTGCCACTTCTATTCAATATAGTGCTAGAAGTCCTAGCCAGAGTAATTAGACAAGAAAATGAAATAAAAAGCATCCAAATCAGGAAGGGAAAAGAAAAATTATCTCTGTTTGCAGATGACATAATATTGTACCTAGAAAACCCTAAAGACTACACATGCACAAACCTTGTTAGAACAAATGAATTCAGTAAATTTGCAGGATACAAAATCAGTGTACAAAAAAATCAGTTACATTTTAGATTTCTATATATAACAAATTATCTGTAAAGAAAATTGAAAAAAATAATTTTATTTTTACAATAACATCAAAAAGAATGAAATACTTAAGAATAAACTTAGCAAAAGAGATAAAAGACTTGTATACTGAAAATTATAAAACATTGTCAAAAGAAAATTAAAAAGATACAAATGGAAAGATAACTTTGTTCATGGAATAGAAGACTTACTATTGTTAAGACAGCCATATTACTCAAAGCAAATTAAATGCAATCCCTATCAAAATCCCAATTGAATATTTTACACAAATATATAAAATGATTCTGCAACTTACATGGAACCACAAAAGACTCTGAATGGTCAAAGCAATATTGAACAGGAAGAGCAAAGCTGGAGGCATCGCACTTCCTGATTTCAAAATTTTCTAAGGCAACAATCACCAAAATAGTATGGTATTGGCATAAAAACAGACAGATAGACCAATGGAACAGAATAGAGAGCCCCAAAATAAACACACACATATATGATCAATTGGGTTTTAATAAAAGTAACATGGATACACAAAGAATAGTCTCTTCAATAAATGGTGTTGCGAAAACTGGATATCACAGATGACAAAAAAAAAAAAAAAAAAAAAAATGAAGTGGACCATTATCTCACACCGTACATGAAAATCAACTCTAAATAGATTAAAGACTTAAACGTAAGACCCGAAAGCACAAAACTCTTAGGAAAAAAAGCATGAAGAAAAAGCTTTTGGACATTGGCCTTTGCAATGATTGGATATGACAATGATTAGATGTGATACTCAAATCAGAGGAAATAAAAACAAAATTAAAGAGTGGGATTACATCAAACTAAACACTTTCTGCACATCAAAAAAATAAAAAAGAAAAGACGGTCTACAGAATGGGACAAAATATTTGTGAGACACATATCTAATGAATAATTAAGTGCTAAAATATATAAAGAACACCTATAACTCAATAGCAAAAAAATATATAGCCTGATTGAAATGACCAAGGACTTGAATAGACATTTCTCCCAAGAAGATATACAAATGACCAACAGATACATGAAGAAGTGTTCAACATCTCTATCACCAGAGAAATGCAGATTGAAGTCAAAATGAGGTACTACCTCACACATATTAGAATGGTTATTATATAAAAAAAAAGATAACAAGTGTTGACAAGGATGTGGAAAAAAGGAAACGCTTGTACACTGTTGGTCGTAATGTAAATTATACAGCCATTATGAAAAACAGCATGGTGGTTCCTCAAAAAATTAAAAACAAAACTACCGTATGATTGAGCGATCTCACTTTGGGGTATATATCCAAAGGAATTGAAATCAGGATCTCAACAGGATATCTGCACTCCCATGTTTATTGCAGTAATTTTCACCATTTTGCCAAGACATGAAAATAACCAAAATATGTCCCTTGTCAAATGAATGGATAAAAAAATGTGAAAAGAAGGAAATCCTGCAATCCTGAAAACATGGATAAACCTTGAGCACATTATGGAAAGTGAAATAAGCTGGACACAGAAGGACAAACACCGTAGATCTCACTTACAAGAGGAATCTAAAATAATCAAACTCATAGAAGCAGAGTGGAATGGTGGTTGCCACAGGCTAGAGGGAGAGGGAAATGGAGAGATATTAATCAAAGGACACAAAATTTTGGTTGTACAAGATAAATAAATCCTGGAGATCTACCGTACAGCTTTGTGCTTATAGTTAACAACACTATATTGTATACATAAACATTTTATAAGAAGGTAAATATTATGTTAAGTCTTATCACAAAAAACAACAATAAAGAGCAGGGAGGAAGGAAAGTTTTGGAGGTGATGGATAGGTTTATGGCATAGATTTTGGTGATGGTTTCATGAGTATATACCTAACTCCAAACTCATCAAATTGTATATACTAATTATCTACAGCTCTTCATGTGTGAAAAAAAGAAAATAAGAATAATGAAATAAAATGAATTATTTCCTGAAAAATATATCCAAATAAACTAGTTCAACTACCTGATCCAAATCCTAGATCATTCTGCAATTAGCCAAATAATGTCAGAAAAATCATTCTGTCTGATTTCATTTTCTTCATTTCCAAGTGATTTATTTGGATTAGTAGAGAATCTCTAAGGATCTGTTCAATGCTATAATGCCATAGGTTGAAGGATACGTTTTAAGACGAAAAGGTTTCAGAAAGTTACATACACAAGTTGAGTATCCCTAACCCGAATATCCAAATTCTGAAACGTTCCAAAATCTGAAACATTTTGAGCTCTGACATGATCCCGAATGTGGAAAATTCTACACCTGACTTCATGTGATCGGTGGCAGTCACAGGCTCACAATACACAGTTTATTCAGAGTCCCCAAGAGAAAAAAAAGACCCTTCCAAACCCGTTCAGCTGTGATATACAGTTCCTGAGCACACCTGAACTCCACCATGCAAGCATGCCCAATAAAATGTTTCAGTGTACACAATCTTTGTTTCATGCACAAAATTATTAAAAATGTTGTATACAATTACCTTCAGCCTGTGTGTATAAGCTGTATATGAGACATAAATAAATATTGTGTTTAGACTCGGATCCCATTCCCAAGGTATCTCATTATGTATAGGCAAATACTCCAAAATTTGAAATATAAAACACTTCTGGTACCAAGCATTTTGGATAAGGATACTCAACCTGTATTTTGCTTTTACCATTGATTTACTTTTCCCTGCATTCTTTTGTTACATAATAAAGTTATCAAAAATTAATATATATTTTCTTTTAGCCATTTGGAGAACATGGCCACCACTTTCTCAATGCCTTGTATATATCCTTATTTATCTTAATTTTTCCAGTACCGGAGGAGTTTTTGGTAAGAGTACCTGGCTCATAAGGGCAAAATCATTATATTTATTTTTGTACTTGACTTCATATTTTAATATTGAATTCACTGTTCCAGATCACTTCTGGTACCTGAGCATATTTCTGTTATCATTTGGTTGAGTGTGAGTGGTTTATATGCGCCATTAAGGAACAACAACCCTAATCTCCGTTTTGAAAATTTCTGTTTGAATTTTCCTGTTGTTTCACTCTGGTGAGATTAATATTATGTATTTTTGGCAGAAATACCATAGCAGTGACGTTATATTGTTTCTAACACATCATATTAAACAGTTCACAATGTTGAATTATCTTATTAGACAAATGTGATCTTAAATGAGATTACTTTGTCAGTTTTGTGAAATTCATCCATTATAAAGTTACTATATTTCCTTTTTGAATTATAACTAATTTGTTAAAGAGTAATTTGCAATATGTAAGTATCTTCACCAAACTTATCTCACTAGTTTTAACCATTATTGATTCATAGTTAAATCAGTAATTTCTAGATGGTTGCAAAATGATGATTTTATAATTTTATTGTTACTTGTCCTCATTTATTTATATGTTTGTTTACTTATTTATATTAGTATGGAATTGCAGATTCTTATTTTATTTTATGAATATTCTGTTATTTCTATTATTTGTTTTCATAATATTGTCTAAATTTGCCCAATGAGAGCCACTTCAATCTGGCTCCAGTGTCTTTTTGACATATCCCCATTATTTTATTTAGCAATTTCTTGCCTTATATCACAACAAGATGCTCCAGACTCATCTTGTACTCCTCTGCTATAGGTCTAGACTCAGCCTCTTCTCTAAGGAGCCCAGGCTTCTGTTAGTACGGTATGGTATACAGAACCTAATATCTGAGAGGTAGATTTGCACATTGCTATTGGTGTATTTTTTTTTTAGGAACTTTAAAAAGGAAGAGCTACAAAATATAAATATACATATAGCTACATCTTCATCTTCCTATAAATAACTATAATTTTATTTCTATGTCTATATATTAAACACTGCATTTAAACTGCTACTTCCATTTCAATTTAATATGGCAGAGTTAATTTTTGTATTTTTTCTTTTCATATTTTTAACTCATTTCTACAACCAGCAAAAATGTGGCTTTCATTATTATCAATATACTTACTGATATGCTCAATCCTAAAAGCCACAGATAGTAATTTTAGAATTTTAGTATCTATCATCCATACTGCTGTGAACTGGGCTCCTTTTAAACCTATAGTGATTTTAATTTGGGTGAAATCACAAAAGTAGGGCATGCAAGACAATTCTTTCCCTATCATACTAAATGTGTAGAAAATCTGTTCATTCATACTTCTTTTTTCTTGCTAAGATACTGTCTCTTAAAAGTTACCATTTGATTTAGGAAACAGGTACACATTTTTGTTACCAGTGTTCAAGTCTGTTTGATTTGTTAGGCAATGACAGTTGCTACACGAGTATCATTAAAAATATTAGTGACACTTTTTTGGTCATACATACAAAATAACTAAATAGTATTCAAAGCTTACAATTAATCATCTACAAGCATAGTGCATATCCATGGGCAATTACTGCATATTCTGAATGTCAGCATAGCTTATGTGTCTTTCTATATTGTTGTATATAATTTTTTGAAAACCTAATTTAGATTAAAGCTTTATTATGTTGGAAGGCAGAGGGGGAAGGGAGCCTTAGTATTTATTATTCAAACCCTGATAGCTATGGATTTCAATATCTATTAATCTCCAGGCAGGTGCTCTTTCCTTACATAGAAATAAAAGTTAATAATTCACTAATGTACAAAACATGACAGTGGGCACAGCCTGGGACTCCATCTATTAAGATATAATATGGCCCTGGCATACCATCTACACAAAATCTAACATAGCCTATGACCCGCTACTGAGAAATGATGTTCTCTACTCTGTCACATCTCAGCTGTCACTTGCTACGACTAGACTAAATAATTTACAATAATAACTACATATTTGCTTCAAAGCATACATTCTTCCCTCAAATCAGCCCCCAACTTGATTCTACCTCACTCAATAAGTTGTTCATTTCTAGTTGCTGTTGAATTGAAATCCAAACAGCCGGCAGAATTGCCTAGGCAATGTGTCAAACCCTATCTCCTACCAGGGCTATACAACAAGGCCATAGCAGCTTTACTGAGAGGACAAGACTCCTGCATTTGGACGAGTGTTATTTAAGAAGCTTTTGGGCAAATGTCTCAACTTAATTCAGCTAGACAAAAGATTATTATGAACGATGGTTTAGACAGACTTAGGCTGTAATTTAGGCAGGATTTGGAGAGTGAGAAGGCCCAAGAACAGCAGTGTAGGTGAAGGTACTATTGTGAGTAGAGCAGAGAAGAAAAAACACACCTGGGCTTTGACATTTGTATTTCTTTCAGGAAGCTCAAACTCCACACGCCCTAAACTGAACACATTCTCCCACTTCCGAAGGCTGTTTCTCCTCCAGCTCCCTACATCTCAAATCCAACATCTACCCTGTGGTCTGTATCAGGAGACTAGGTGTCATCTTAGTCAAAATAATTGCAATCATTTTATTTCCCCATCTCCCACATTCTATCAGCCAGACATCCAGGCCAATTATATTGTCTGAAAGAATCTTCACATATTTTTTTCTTGGCTTGGCTCTGCACATACGTCCATATTTTCCTTTCTAGCCTAGTTGCTAACCATAATTCTTTCTGCTCTGTCTATGCAGAACTATTTAGAGCTCCCAGATGTGTCATGCATTCTCTCCATTTTGGACCTTTGTTTTGCCTTCAGGACTCAACTCGTGCATTATCTCCTGTGAGAAGCATGCCCATCTTCTGCTTTTGTCCACCTCTGATTCATCACAGGTCTCTGCACATTCTATGGCAGTTGTGGATTACTTCCAGGGCTTCCTAACTG
This sequence comes from Indri indri, assembly GCA_004363605.1. NCBI lineage: Eukaryota > Metazoa > Chordata > Mammalia > Primates > Indriidae > Indri > Indri indri. The sequence goes on from RJWJ010015975.1 coordinate 17,032, forward strand.
TCCTGTGAATATTTTCAGGTCTTGTTTGCCTTAGCATCCCTTGCTACATGGCACACGACAGGCATTAACTAAAGGTTTATCAAAAAAATTTAACTAACGCATGTTTGGAAGAGAATAAATAGTTCAAGTTGTTTGGAGTCCAGGATTTATGTTAGGCAAGACATACATGTGAAAGGGCTGGGTAGAGTCTTATTATTTTATGTTGCAGACAATAAGTATCATTAAAGATGTTTATGGTGGAAAACTGACTTGATAAAAGCAGTGCTTTAGGAGGACAAACCATGGTAATGGGAATGTCTGGAGCAAAGGGGACTAGTGTTGGAAGACTGGCCAGAATGTCAGGTCAATAATTTAAGAGTGAGATAATTGAGGCCTGAGATGTGGTGGTGGTAGAAATAGAAGGGTTGAGTACATTTAAACAAAGAGAGATTCTTTAGTATGTCATTTGTAAGACAAATAATCAGCTGGAAAAGGTTTTGTTTGTATACACTAGCTAAAAATCTTTTGTAAAACATAAAGGTGGTCATACAAATTAATTAGAAAAATACCTTATAGAAATAGACAAAAGAGATAAAATAGAACTCATGGAAGAAGAAGAAAACATAGGAAAAAAATTCAAGCTGATTAGAAATTCAAATTAGAACTTTGATGAGATAGCATTTACTTTTACCCCCAACATAACAAATATTTTAAAATCTAACTCTCAATTATGTTAGGGATATGGTGTCAAAATAAAAAAAAATACACTTTCAAAATTTAAATCATAAAAAATTAATAGTTCTTTGGTTATAATACTAAATCATGGTCAAGTAACAAAGCAGAACAGGGGTTAAACTTATCTCGACTGCTCAGTGACACTTTGCATCCATATACATGCCTCTGAAAGTCAGAAAGTGGGTGATAGCACCATACTTTTGAAAGTTAGCTAATCAATAAAAGCCTCACTCTAATAACCATGGACGCAGGGATGAAAGTCATATAATCCTAAACCTACCCATTTATGAAAATCTCAAAGCCCTATATTCTCAAAGCCCTATATAAGATTAGCTCTTGCTTTGCTCAGAGAGGCTATGTCTTATAAGTACATCTCTCCCATGCATAAGAAAACAAAGTCAGCTTTTTTATCTTTAAATAATAAGTAGTCTCTTCCTTTAATAGGTGAAAAAGTCTCTTTTATGAAAGGATAAATTGTCAGTTTTTCTGTAAAGAGATATAATAAAATTCATTAAGAAATTTTGAAAGTTTAAATTCATTATCCCAATAGTTTTATTCCTGGAAAATATCCCAAGAAACAACCAAAAATAAAGTCATAATAACAGAGACATTCATTGCTGGATTATTTACATTAGTAAAAATTTTGAAATGAATTCAATGACCAATAATAGAAAAATGGCTGCATAAATTATAGAATATTACTTGAGTGAGATGTTATGTAGACATTAAATTTTTCCAGAGACTTTTGAATTACATTAGACCATGCTCATGATATAAATAATAAGTACTAGAAGAGGCATCAAATATTCTCTGTGAAATATGATTCTATAGGTGGGCACATGTATAACTGTAGAATATTACAAACACGTACATCCCAAGAGTTGCCTGATTGTCTTTCTTTGGTGGTATAGATTATATATGAACATTTATCTAAACAATTCAACATATTTTCCAAATATTTTTATAATAAATATATACTTAATATTAGAAAAAGATTTCTTTAAAAAGACTACAGATTGATTGTGAAATATTGAGCAGAAAGATAATTCCAAGAAAATTAAATTGTGATGTTTGTAACAAGTAGCACAGGTGAAAGGAGAACTGGTTTTGGGAGGAGGATGAAGAGCAAATATGCGTTCTCTTTCTTATTTTTTAGACGACATAGCATTCAAGATTAAACTGTTATTTGCTGATTAGTATTTCTTTTCCAGAACTTTACAATGAGCTATACGGTCATCTTTCAGCCAAAATGGCTAATGGCAAAAGGAATGGGGCCAGATAACAGGTTCTAAATACCACCCTTACCATTTTCTCTAGATCAAATATGCATGGGAATTAATAAAGATGTAAGCAATGCTTCACGGTGAAATTTCAGAGGAAGGTCTCTGGCCAAAATATAATTTGCGTTTTTGTTTCTCTGATCCATGTCCTTGCCTTTGGGTTTAAACTTTTAGAACGTGGATGCTTATGGTTTTCTTCTGACCCTTTTACAGTTCTTCTGTTATTAGGATAAGATGCATTTGCCCAATCTTTTCTCCTTTAAGCTTAAAATAGCTTCAAGTAGCTTCCATCTGTACTGACTTCCAAGAATCCTGAAGGAGGGAAGTGCTGGTAGTCCTCTTTTGTTCTTCCTCGGTAAACTGCTTCATGCTTGCATTGCTTTTGGTGAGTGTGGTGATTCTTTGGCCAAGAGCACACCAAGAACCAGGAACAGACCAGATTGCAGACCCGAACCTGACAAAACTACTGAAAGATCTTTAGCTAAGATCAACAAAAACTTTCGCCTTATGTAATTCTTGCTTCTTTGACTTGTCTGCATCACTTGACACTGTTAAATATTTTCTTCTTCTGGTGTGCTGCCTCAGTTTTCTTACTACAATTATTGGCCACACTGCTCATTCTTCATGGGCTCATTTTTCTCTGCCTCTGTCTTAAATAATGATATTCCCTGAGGTTCTTTCCTAGGTCACCCTTTCTTATAATTGTGTTTAGTTCAATCTCCCCTCACAGCTTCAAAAACCATCTGTAGATGCCTCTCAAATATACATCTCAACTTTATTTTATAATCTCTGCCCAGAGTTTGTGACTGATATACCCACATGCCTACTAAGCATCCCTGCTTAGCCCTCTAGCTCAAAAGTTCAGAGCCAAACTCAGCATTTCCACTTATGAGCGACTTTCTTCAGGTTCCCATATCTCAGCCAGTATCACATCCTTCTACAGCCGGTACACTGGATATAGTCTGTGACTCATCCTTCTGTTTTTCTACTCCCTATCTAATCAATGATTAATAACTTCTCATTGCTCCTGAGAAACATCCTTTCAATCTGTTCATCGTCTTTATCTCAACTTCTATTATTTTAGTGAAAGCCACCATCATTTCTTAACTACAGGGTGTCCCAAAAGTCTCCATACAAAGGAAAAAGTTTGTAAAATTTTGTGATGAATATTCTGTAAATAAAGGTACATTTAGCTACAATTTCCCATTTTCCCTATGTATGGCAACTTTCAGGACACCCTCTAGATAAGAGCATCCACTTTTGCTTGGTGTTTCTGCCTCCATCTTTGTCCCCTTCATCCCTCTCCCCATTCTGCCATCAGGGTGCCTCTTTTTAATTGAAAACTTGCTCCTGCCATCTCCTCCTCTCTCACTTAATACCTTTCAGTAGCTCCTCATTGATATTAGTAAAAGTCCACACTCCTTACCACGTGCAGTCTTGTATGACCTAGTCCCTGCCTGCTGCTCTGGTCTCATTTCTCATCATTTGCATTTCCACTTATCCTCTAAGCATACACCACACTTTTTAAAATTCCCCAGGCATAATTTGCTTCCAAACCTAGTCATACACCATTGCCTCATTCTAGAGCAGTCTTCATACTGCCAGTCCTCTTTGTGTAACTTATTAATTTGCTAGGGCTGCCATAACAAAATGCTACAGACTGGGCGGCTCAAAGAGCACACGTTTATTTTATCACAGTTCTAGAGTCTATTAGTCCAAGATCAAGGTGCCAACCAATTTGCTTTCCTCTGAGGGCTCTGTTTGCTTTCCTCTGGCCATGTTCTTGCTGCCTCTTTACCTGGTCATTCCTCTGTATACCTATACCCCAGCCATCTCTCAGTGTGTCCAAATTTTCTCTTCTTACAAAGACACTAGTCAGATTAAATTAGGAGCCATACCAACAACCTTATTTTACTTTAATTATCTCCTTAAAGGCCCTATCTCCAAATAGAGTTACATTCTGAGATACTATGTATTAGGGTTTCAACATACGAATTTTATGAGGACAATTTCCACCCATAACACTGGCTAATGGCTGTGCAAACATTAGATTGCTCCTTTGATGTTAAGTTTTTCTAGAATGTTTCTGTTAATTTTCCAATATGATTTATATGCCTTTTTCTGGGCACCCTCATAACACCTTGGAATATCTCGTTCAAAGCACACGTTGTATTCTCTGCCTCTCCTACTGTATTTTAAACAATATAAATGCAAAAGCCATAAATTTTTGGTCAATATAGTATCCACAGAACTTAGTACAGTGAGTAGCACGTAAAAATCATTGAATTAATTCATGAGTAAATATGTATATGTATTCAACATCCTTTGTTTTCCTTCCTTGACTCTTTTTCTAGTCTTATCATTTGTCAGAGACCCATGGAGACTGCAAAGGGAACTTAACTTGCAGTTCTCTGAATTGATTGCACCTTGTACTAATACTCTTCCTTTGCTTATTCCTGCCTGAAATTTCCTCTCAGAATTCCTTCTTAACCTTTGTAACATTTGCCAATCCTTCAGGGCTGAACTCTTCTGGGAATCTTGAGTATCTACAGTAAGTACTGATGCAGCCTCTTCTGGGCTCATAGCTCTCTGTGCTTATTTCTGTTATAGCATGAATCACCTCTGCTAGATTGTTTACTCCTTAAGAAAAGTGATTTCTTATTGCATATTTGATTTCACAAGCTTAGCAGAGTACTTGGCAAATAGGAGGGGCTTACTACCCATTTTCTGAACAAATGTGACAGAAAAAGTAATTGTAGAGATACTTATGATGATCTGTTGAGCCTGATTAGAAGAAACATTTTGGTTACCTTTGTCGATGCTAAAGAATTATGGAGGAGCAAATCTGGTGTGCTGCAGGAGCAAGGAGTCCAGGATGGGGAAGACTGACTGGTTAGGGATGAAGTCTGAGAGGCAATGGGGGATCAGATAATGCATAGCAGTTCAGGCAACTGACAAGGCTTTGGCTTTAATTCTGAGTAAAGTGGGAAGAATGCAGGGGATTTTGATAGCAGGTTGGTAATTAGTTATGAGGGGAGGATGACAGTGGGGAGAAGAAAGATGGCGCAAAGATAGAAGTAAGAGACCAGTTAAAAGACCCTGATGATAGTCCAGGTGAGAAGTGATGTATTAGGGAGAAGCATGTTAGATGGTAAGCAGTGGTGGACTCTATACATATCTTGACAGTAGAGCCAGTAGGATTATTGACTGGAAGGATATGGGGATGTGAGCGAAAGCAATGAATGACTTTGGTGTGTGTGTTTGTTCATATATGATACGTCTTGCAGTGTCTGATTAACTTTGTAGATAGCCCAACATTAACTTACTCTGTAGATAATCCAGCATTTAACATGGGTGCTATAAGAAATTTGATGATTCTGGAGTCAGAAATACATTTTAAGACTGATGGTAGAATGTTGAAAAGACAAAGATAAGAGTCCTTTGAAGAGATTAAAAAAGAAATTTTATTTGATATGTTGTTAGAAGTATGTGTACAAATAGGAATTAATTACAGTTGAGGGAACATGCAGAGGAAAAAAATGATGGGAATTATTTTTTAAAAAATTAAGAATTCACTGCAATGACAAATCTTTCTCAACATAAAGGAAAAGTGATTTGAAAAATACAATGAAAAAATTACTTTCTAAAACCATAGATTGGCTGGGCATGGTCGCTCACACCTATAATCCTAGCACTCTGGGAGGCTGAGGCAGGAGGATCGCTTGAAGTCAGGAGTTCATGACCAGCCTGAGCAAGTGACAGACCTCGTCTCTACTGAAAATAGAAAGAAATTAGCTGGACACCTAAATATATACAGAAAAAATTAACTGGGCATGGTGGTGCATGCCTGTAGTCC